>CAEGAE010078831.1:0-15150 GCA_903067095.1 Girardinus metallicus | reverse complement strand
TATATATATATAAATCCAAAGCTTAGATTCTGTTTAAATAACATTGTTTATTTAAATAATTATTTTACATCAGTTTTGAGCTGGGGCTAATCTGACCCAATGTCGGCACCAGACTTGAGTCTGATTTAATTCTTGGACTGAATATCAGGCTGAGGCCACCAATGTAGATGGCATGGTCCAGTGGGTCATATTTTGATGTGATTTTACTGATTATTTATTTATTTTTTTATGTTAGATTTTAAACTACTTCATTTACCAAGCAACTTCCAGAAGTTTTTATTTCTGGTTCCCAAGTCAGTGGGAGCCCTCGACCAGTTCCACCCTGATTTATTTGCTAGTTCATCTCATCCTAATTACTTTTCATACATGCAAACAAACCATTTAATACCCATGTATTTAAACCTTTGAGTATTTTGAGTATAATTTTTTTCCCTTTATAATGAACTGGTAAATTAACTTTGACTGATTATTTGACTTAATTTCAGTCTGGCTTGTTTTATTCTCTGAAAAGTTTGAATTACAGCTTTCTTCATTTATTTTGATTCTGATGCCTATTGAGGCTGGATCATTTCAGACTGTGACTCTTGACCAAACCAAAAATGACTTGGCGATGTTATTTACTGGTGTGATGAAACCACCTTTTCTACCTGGAAAAAGTCAAGTATGAAATGACCAAAGCCACAAAGGTACAAAATAGTGAAGCAACATAGATAGTAATTATGTTTTACTGAAAACATAATTATTACTATTTTATGTTTTAGTAATTAGTAATTCCTAAAGGGGAAATTCTAAGTTACAAAAAGACATGTAACATTTTATCCTTAGTATCTGACATTAAATTCTTCTAAACTTTTACTTGTTTAGGGCAGTGACAAAAACCAAAAATGTATCCATCCACCCAAAGCCAGAATGATGAGATAATATTTAACTTACTAAGTCTTTAATTCAGAAAAGACCGGATGAGGATGTGGTGAGTTGTTAAGGTTTTGGCAAGTTCATTTAAAACACTTGAGGTAAATTTAGGCACAGCTTTAAACTTATTTTAAGTTCAACACTTTAAGCACATCTCCTTCCTTGTGTGACATCATAAAAACATCAAAATAAATCATTGAGAATTGTGAACTTCCACAAGTCTGATTCATCCTTGGTACAACTTCCACATGTCCAAAGTTGCAACATTTATCTGTTCAAATTACTTTATGCGAGTATATCTTTCATACTTTTCAAAAAGGAGATGGGATCTGTATTCCAGATTTAAATGTTTTTGTTTGAAATGATCTAAATAACCCGAGAGCAAAAACCAGTGAAGAAAATGTTGTCTGAAGCTGGTAAGAAGCAAACAGCAAAACACCATGTGGCTGTTTTGCTGCAGGAGGGACTGGTGCACTTTACAGAATAGATCAAAGTCAGGAAGTTGAAGTTTTGGCACAAACGGGTCTTGAAAATGGACTCGGACTCTAAACATTGAGCGAAATTGGTTTGTGTCTTCAGGACAACAATCAGTGCTTTGTTGTGACACAAAACACTAATGTCAGTCCTGTAAATCTCGACCCAGTAACACCAGTTCTGTTCAGTTCTGTGCACCAAAATACCAGCAAACTACAGTAAGAAGCCTAAAATGAAACCCAAAACGTTTCATCCAAGTCATACAGCTTAAAGGCAATTTTACTCCATCATACACTGAGGAATGTAATTTTTTTAATTTGAAGAACATACGAGAAAACTCTCTAATAAAAATAATTTAGTTCATCCTAAGTGACCTAAAAAGGGAAAAATTTAGCTTGATTTACTCCTGAGAATGAGACAAAAGGAAAACTTTTACACTTTATGTAAGTTTCAATTGTAGACATTAAGACTTACATTCATTTTGCCTTTGATATTTGTATATATCAAAATCAGCAAACCATTACAGAGAAATGGGTTTGTGGCTAAAGCGAATAACGAGGCTTACTTAAAGGAAATGTGAGTTAGCTGTTGATAGATTAAAAGTGTAATTTTCTTATTTTTTACAGGCTGGTCTGATTGAAACAAATGCAGAGCTGAAAGTTTTCTTCGATCAGAATCTGAGCCCTAGCAAAGGTATACCCTAATATTTGCTTCTTCTTCAGTATTTAAATAAAACTCTGCATATTTTTGAATCATTTTATCTAATCCATTCCATTAGCACGCACACATTTCCGTCCAGGTGCATTCCTTGTTGTTTAAAATTGAACAACAGGGGGCAATGGAGATTCATTTGCGAGCCCTCCTCATCGCTGCTCTCCTTTGTCTCCTCTCAGGTGTTCTGTCCTTGGTTACTGTCCAGCCTACAGCTGCCCCCAAACAGCTTCTACCCAAAACCCTCGGGCCGTCTAATGTGAACGTTGCTGCACACATGCAGCATGTGCCACACATGGTGAGTACGTGGGTATAAATCTCTGTAAGGCCACCACAATAAACAAATTACTGCAAAATTTCTCCAGATCTTAAAAAAAAACAAAAAAAAAAACATAGTTGTGCTTCATCTTTTGTAATGTAAGCCCCCCCTATTATCATTGCGAGGTGACCGGGGAGAGGGTAGGTGCAGGCCATTGATCCTAAGCTCATCAACTCTACAGTCAGCAGGATTACACCCATCATCTCATTATGTTGAAGCAATGTATACACAACGGAAATCAGCTTACATATCACCTTAGCGAAGGAATAGATCACCTATCCTCTGGAGGCCTACTCATGTTGATGTTGGTGGGGATGCACATGTTCACCAAAAGTCCAGAAACGTTTTCCAGAAAAGCAGAAGTTGGATGGTTTGATGCTTCGATGTGTCGATATGTGAAGTTTAACAGATTGATTCAAACCTTCAGTCTGAGCAGCTGTAGCTTCTCTACAGCCTGATATGAAATTCCCCTTGAATTCAATCACCTGCACTGTCCTAGTCAAAGGTAAAATTGACAATGCTGTAGATTCTGAAATATTACTGACCTTATCAGTAATATAAGGTCATAAAAAGCTTTGTTTCTCTATGGTTTTCAAGTTTTTGTCTTCCAGCGTCTTTCCATTCTTTTTCGGCTGCTCTTTTAATAAAAAGAAGTATTTATAGAAACGTATTAGATGTTATAGAAGACAGATACTTTATTAAGTCCATGTGGGAAATTGTTTTGCAACAGCAGCAACAACAAAAACAGGCAAATGGGCAAAAATGATAAAAAAAAATAAAACTCACATAAAGTAACCTGAACTTGAGTTGCATTCAGTCATCTTAGCTTTTTGAATGCCATAGGCATTAGCTGTTTAAGAAAGCTCGTTTCTAATTAAAACTTTTAGCTGCTGTCAGACTGATCCAGGAAATATTACTTCACTGTTTTAATGTAATCTAAACCCTTTTAAATGTGTTTTTTTCCTAAAGAATACCAGTTAAAGAAGATTAAATTTTCCGTTTACTGCCCCATACAGTCGCCGGCCAGTCTGATTGTTCTCACCACTTCTTCTGCCCTCTCCTTTGCAGGTGATTGGAACGCCGCAGAGGCCGACGGTATCGAACACGATTCTGGTAAACAGTCCACACACGCCCAGCTCCCAGTTCCTAACTCAGACCCAGCCCGCTGACGCCTCGCCCTGGTCGTCAGGGTGAGTTGTTGCTGAGCTTTGTGAAGCTTAAATTCAACATAAAGTACCTTGCAGAAGCATACATACTCCCTGCATTTTTATAGCATTTTGTTACATTACATGCAAGCAGAACCTGAGAGTGTTTTATTGAGATTAAACAGCATTAACAAACGCATAATCATGAAGTGGGAGGAAAAGGATCAATAGTTTTAAAACGCATCTCAAATAAAATGTGAAAGATTTTTGTTTTTATTGAACCCGTATGAGTTGATTGTATGTTGAACCTCATTTGGTGGAGTAACAGCTGCACATCTGTACAAACTTGCGAACATTTTTGCTCTTCTTTGCAAACACCTGACGCTTTATTGGATTGGAAGCAGAACCTCTCAAAGTAGCCATTTTCAAGTGTTTCCACAGATTCGTAATTTGACTTGGATCTAGAATCATAATTTGATCTAAAAAAATGTCACTGTGTCTTTGGCTGTTTGAAGCCATTCCCCTAGTTCTAGTTATTTTGAGGACACTTTTTCACTGTGGAAGAAATGTGCTCAAGTTTGTTTTCCCCTAAATGATCTTTAAGCAAATTTTAAACAGGGTTTCTTATGGATTTCTTTGTGCAATTCCTCCATAAAGTCCAGATTTGTAGAGCGCGTTGCATACCCAGTAGGGGTCTTGTTGGCCGATTATCCCACTTAAGCGGTGGATTTTTGCGCTGCTATGGCTTTCTTTGCTGACTTTTTTTTTTTTTTTTTTTTTTAATTAACAGTTTCTTTTAGTCACATCTTGGTATGTTTGCAGTTGTGGCAAATTAATACCATTTTTGAACTGAACAGAGCTATGTTAGATGTTTAGAGCTTCGGATATTGTTTTTCTTTTCCCCTAACTCTGCTTTCTCCTTGACCTGCCTGTCATAATTATTTTTTGGTCTTCATGATGCTGTTTGTTCTGTAATGTTCTTAGCAGAAGAGCTGGAATTATACTGAGATCAAATCAGGTGGACTCTATTTAATACTTTATTAAAAAAAAAGTGTATTATTTTGTTTCTATTTCTCACTTATGTAACCATTATGGGTCTTCCCCATAATGTTTGTGAAGCATGAAAAGCTTCAAGGTGTGCGAGTGTTTTTGCACATTATTCTTGTCTTTCCAAGTGAAGAAGTTCACAACGTGTCACCATGTTTAGACGTGTAGTGACGGGGCGGGGGGCTCTGTCCACAGAAAGCGGGGCAAAAAAGGGGAGAAGAATGGAAAGGGCCTAAGACATTTCTCCATGAAAGTGTGTGAGAAGGTGCAGAAGAAAGGAGTCACCACCTACAACGAAGTGGCAGACGAACTGGTGGCAGAATTCAGCTCTGCAGACAACCACATGTCACCTAATGACTCGGTGAGTGTTGGAGTTTTCTCCAATGCGAGACGATGGCAAAATTGATTCACAATCGGTGCTTTGTGGTAATTAAGCAATTTTCTTCATCCTTTTTTTCCCCAGCACGTTTATGACCAGAAAAACATACGGCGGCGTGTTTACGACGCGCTCAATGTGCTCATGGCCATGAACATCATCTCCAAAGAGAAGAAAGAAATCAAGTGGATTGGCTTGCCCACCAACTCTGCACAGGAGTGCCAAAACTTGGAGGTACAGAGGAGGAAACCTTTTCCACCTCTCCGTCTCCAAACATTTTACAACAGCTCCACGTCTTAGCTGCTGCTGCTGTTTGATTTGCTCTTCAGGTGGAGAGACAAAGGCGGCTGGAGAGGATTAAGCAGAAACAATCACAGCTGCAGGAGCTCATACTGCAGGTGAATGGAGTGCTTGTACCAATCCTGAAGTGGATCGTTCAGACTGAACCTTCTTTACTAATACAGTGGTGTAGTAAAACACATTTCCTCAACTATTTGTTTTACACTCTTAAATGATAACCAGGGTTTATCCTGATCATTTAAAACAATTCTGCAGCGTCTGTGGGTCAAAACTCCCCAGATTTAATGAAAGACTCGATGCCAATTTTTTTTGCCAATACTCGATGGCAGTGCAATGGTGGCAGAACCGGTTATCTCTAACTTTAAAATAAATGTAGAAGCTATTAGAGTATGATCTGCAGGACAGAGAGATCTGAGAGGAATATTTTGAAAATGAAGTACATAAATAAAGTTGGTACTACATATTTTACAATGTTGTACAATGGAAATCACAAGTATTTGCCTCCCTGATAAAATCAAACCGCAGACAGTAAAGTATCTGGTGGCTGCTTAACAGTTCATGTTTTGTGTCTTGACAGCAAATAGCCTTCAAGAACCTCGTTAAGAGGAATAAAGAGACAGAGCAGCAAGCAAACAGACCCCCACCTCCAAACTCCATCATCCATCTTCCATTTATTATCGTCAACACCAGCAAGAAGACCGTCATCGACTGCAGCATCTCCAACGACAAGTAAGTGATCGCCAGCTCTTTTATGATTTTAGTTTAACTCTGGTAGAAGAGAAACTTTCAAACTAATGTGATTCCGGCAACGTTTGAACTCGTACGGAGTCCACACAAGGAAATTAAATGGCTGAATTGCCTCATTACGCACTCAAAGGCTACAGAATCCTCTTTAAGGCATTAACATTGTCAATATTTTCCTCATACAAAAAATATTAAAGTTTTATTCTTTAACTTTCAAAATCGACTCGGCTTTGGAGAAATGTTTTCTCAGTCGCATAAAGTCAACTTCCTGTCTCCGTGCTGAATTACAAATTTATGTTGAGACAGCAGCATGAGTCATTTGCTGTGAAAAATACGACTATTATACAATTTAAAGCCTCGCAAGAAGTTCTGCAGGAAACGTGCAATTCTCACTTCAGCAGAGGAACAACCAAATAAGTTCAGATGAAAGGTTTGTACATGAGCAAATCAAAAAGATGATGTATCAATTATCATTTTCAAGTTCCTTGGAAATATATTTTTTCTGTAAGTAGTTTGAAAGTAAATACAAAGTACTTTTAAGCACGTTGCATTTAATATTCAGGTAGTACCACTCTTGGGTTCTCTGTTATAGTTGGTATTTTCCTGGCCCAGTAGGAAGTCATGATTGCCCAAGTATGCAATCATACGTCATGTAGCTCATGCACTGATGAGAGATTTAGTTGATTTCTCAGATGTTGGAAAGTTTAGACCAGACGGTGCAGATTTTGTTGCTTTCCACTTTGCGGTTTAGGTTGTTCTGCACCAAATTGTTGTGGTAGTGAAAAGGAGCAACCTGCTTCCAGCTCTGAACCTCTGGCTGCTGTGGAGAATGCTGGATTCTGAAATGTTTACTGCTGAAATGAGCTGAACAGCTTCTATTTCATTTTGTCTCCAGCACGGTCTTTTCCCATCAACGCCAAAGGGGGAATCTGACGTTTTACCGTGTCTTCCGTTCTGGTCCTTGTCTCCAGGTTCGAGTATTTGTTCAACTTCGACAGCATGTTTGAGATCCACGACGACATTGAGGTGCTAAAGCGCATGGGCATGGCCTGTGGCTTGGAGGTGGGAAAGTGTTCTCCTGAAAACCTGAAAATTGCACGAAGCCTGGTGCCAAAAGCCCTGGAGCCTTACGTTATAGGTAAATGCTTTCAAGCTTGTGTCAGAATGAAAGAAATGAAAAAAACGTCTAATCCTGGTTTTTTTGACTACGTTAGGATATATTTCCGTTCATGTCAGGTTATATAAATCCATTCAGCAGGTTTTTTAGCGAGTAAATAGTTCAGCAGCCGTCATGTATTCACCGTATTTGTCCAAATGATTTTCTTGAAGAGATGGCAAAAGGCCCCATCAGCAACGTCTACATCACTGGAGGCTCTTCTGCCAACGGAGGTCGTTACACTGCAAGGTGGGAAGCAGATCTTATTACCTTGTTTTGTTTTTCCCACAGTTTATTCAGGTTTATCTTAATTTTGACCTTAATTTCTGCTTTTATTTCATAGTGACGGCTGCACTGACGGCACCATGGCGTCCAGCTCAAACGACTCTCACTACAGCGGGTCTCGTGTTGAGACCCCCGTCTCCTACATGGGGGACGACGACGAGGAGGATGAGTATGAGGAAAACGATGACGAAGACTAACCCTCCCACAGCTCGCCACTCCAACGAGCGCAGTCCTTCACACCACAGTCACCATGGGAATCGAATCCCCCCTTTTTTCGTGTGCGCTTCTTGAACCCCCCGTCCCCCGTCCCTGTGTCCCACGCCTGTATTTCTGTCTGGCTTTCTCAGGGCTGTAGATGAATATTGAAGAAGCAGAGGCAGCGCTCTGCTCCCGAATCACGTGCACCTGCACCACAGCTCTGGGGGGAGGTGCGATCCAAGGGAACTGTAGGCTTTTTCTTTTACTTTTTTTTTTTTTTTTTTTTTTTGGTATTTTTTGCTGTTTTTTTTCTTTTTTTTTTCTTTTTTTCGTTTTGACTCGGCCACCTGAAGTCTACGTACGTCTAATCCTGTTTTTCAATAAGCCATCCCACTATAAAAACACTGCTGTTGGAGAATGTAAAATGTACCTGTTTAAATAGTTACTCGTTTATTATTTTGCTATTAACCTTTGGCAGACAGACATTATGATCAAAATGTTCCTAATATGTCTGCGTTGACGTGCTGTTAGTCACCTCCGCGGGTCTTGGAACAGCGTCCCTGGTCGGGACTCCGTCCGACACCCGTCAGTACATTTTCATTTTGTGTTCTGCACAATGATTTAAGATAGTTTCCCATTGAGATGGGTTGGCTTCCTCCTGTTTTGTAGGCAGCTGCTTTCTGATCCTGTTTGCTAGTTTTGTTTTGTATCTGTTTTTTTTTTTGTTTTGTTTTGTTTTTGTTTTTTTTTTTGTTTTTTTGTATTCTGGAGTTGAGGAATTTTTCACCGCCGCCCTGTTGACGCCTCGGTAGTGTTTACAAAAAAATGGCAGCAGCGAGGTAAAGACTCATAACCCAGGCTCCTGATAGGTAAATAAGCTTTGTTTGTTAATTAAGTATATAAATCCTACAAAGATTGTAGCTTATAGTATCCTTTAGAGGCCAGTGGTTAAGATAGACCTTTCAAAAATTATTGATGTAACACAATGTGTGGTTGTATGGATCTTTGTGTATTCCCTTCAAAGATCTCCCTTTTAAAACTGAGCAACACATGTACTGACTCTTCCAAATACCTTTTCTGTAATCTAATATAAGTTTGCAAATTAAAATATAGATTGTTTTAATAAGTTTGCATCAACCGTTTTTGTTGGAAATGGAAACTCTGAAGTTAAAGACACATGCTGGATCTCACATTTTGTTTTATTTACCTTAAAGGACGAAATATCATTTCAGAGAAAATCATCAGCTGTAATTTTAACCAATTTTAACTATTTTCAAAGCATTTACAAAAAATATATGCACAGAAAAGTCAGGCACAAATCAACCAAAACTGCAAAGCTTCAATTAAAAGTTAGTACTCTTCAATTGCCCCTTTGTCTTTTTCCTTCAAATTTATGTTTTAAAGGTAGGTAGTGCACACTTGGGTAATGTGCACTACTTCTGCATAACAGCTTTTTAAGAACGGAAAGTAAAACGGTAGAAAGTAAAGCTAATTTGTTTCTGCAAAGTTCTAGATCAGTGGAGCGAATCTGCCTGATTGTGCTGTGAAAAACCAGCAACTTTATTATAGATTTCTTCTGTTTATACATTTTTGTTAGACTATCATGTTTCAAGTCTTCAAAAAAGGTAACCTGAATAAATACAAAAGTGGTTTTCTAATTACTTATTTTACTAAGGTGGAAAATCTATTAAAACCAACCTGTCTTGCATGATTTTTAAAAAAATCTAACATCAATGTGATTTTCCACAAGAGACTTCTGCAGTTATGTCTCTTGGCATCAGACATAACTGTAGCGGCCTACTTTATATACATAATATAAAGTAGGCTATCTAGAAATGCAACACATCATGAATTCATGGAAATATGAAAAGGATTACAAAGCAGCTTCTAAAGCTTTGAGACCATAGTGAGACCTCTGATCTACAAATGGAGAAAACATGAAGTCTTCACAAGAACGACCAGCCTATCAAAATTAAGAGATTAATGACGACTCATTCTGAAGGTCAGAAACGAACCCACAACATCTGAAGCACTGGAAGTCCAGTCAGCTGATGTCAAGGTCAGTAACTTATTAAAAAAGTGTGAACAAAAATGTCGAAACGAGGCTCATCTCACGTTAGTCTGGAAATATTTTTGATCCTGTTTTTCAATTTAATTTGGACTGGAGTGAGAAGTAGAAATTTTTTGAAAGTTGTTTTCTCAAATATAATGTGACTTACAAAACTCAAGCACACTTGAGTTTTGCGATATAACAATAATCCATAACTCACCACAAAATCCATGTCAAAAGTTTAATTTTGGTCTTGTTTGACCAGAGCACCTCCTTCCATGTGTTCGCTGTTTAACGTTAAACAGGCAAACTGTTTAAGGGATTTGTAGTTGTTTTTCTTTTTCAAACATTGGCTTTCTTTCTGATACTTCCATAATTTGTTCTTCGGTGTTAGTGTTTTACCTGAGCCATGGATCTTTGCAGCTCCTCCAGAGCTACCATGTGTCTCTTGGCTGCTTCAGCAATGAGAGCTCTCTTTGTGGTCAGTCAGTTTAAGTAAAACGCCAGGTCTTCGTAGGTTTGCAGTTGTGTTATACTTACATTTTCAGATGCTAGATTGAACTGATGTTCCAAGTTGTGATAAAATTACACACAATTACACTCTTATCTAATTGTGTGTAATTAGTAGTAGTAGTTGATGTCTCCTTGGATTAGTTTAACAATATCTGAGTAAAATAAGGCTAAAACAAATGAATGGCATTTTTTTCCTACTTATTTGTAGAAAAGTGTGAAGCCCATGACATTTCCTTCCAAGTAACATATATGACCTACTTTGTTTTGCTTTGTCACATAAAATCTCTGTATGGCAGCTCTCTTTGAAACGTCTTGCAGTAGTACGTTATATTTATTTATTAGGGTTTTTAAAATCATTTGCAGATCATTGCATTGTTTTCCTTTTACCCTTAAACTGGGATAAGAAATAGAAACAAACAACTTATACTCATAGTCAGCTTCATTCAGTTTTAGACCATTTTGCTTTTTCTAACTACAGCAAAATGAGTCGAGCCTACTTGCACCGGTTGACTCCTGCAGACGGTTCTGGAGTTGTACTGTTCCAGCAGGTGCTCGCACACTTTGTCTGGGGCATTGGGGTGTTAATGGATTACTGAAAGGTGTTGACTCAGGTGTGTGTGTTTCTGTGTGTGTGTTTCTGTGTGTGTGTATTTGTGTAGCACAGTCCCTCAAAGTATGCTGCAGTCTTCTTGAGTTGCATTTCCCCCCTTATGCTCCCTCTACCACTCCTCTGTCTCCTGTTTCCTCTCTCCTTTTTCCCCTTTTCCATCCTCACTTTTGGAGAGTAATTATCAAACATCATCTGCCTCTGCTCTCTTTTGCAATGTCTTCCCTTTCCTTTGCCTAACACTCACTTGCCCTCAACATGGATATTGGAGGACTGACCACTGTGGTAGCAAATTCTGCGTACATCAACGCACGTGGAAGCATCGATGGCTCCAACCCTGCAGCAGCCCGGGACAAGAAGTACCACGCTCGCCTCAAACTGCCCCACATCACCGTCTGTGAGGGCCTGAGGGACACCCTAGATTTGGCCTTTGACTCGGTCTGTGTGGAACAGCCGATTGGCAAACGCCTCTTTAGAGAATTCTTGGAAGCGAATAAAGAGTATCACGGCACTTGTCGTTTGTGGAAAGACATCGAGGACTATGACCTGGCAGAGGACTCTGACAGAGGAAAGAAAGCCTCCAAGATTGTCCAGAGGTACATGGACCCATCTGCCAAACACTTCTGCCCGTACCTTCCTGAGGACATCATAGCCAAGGCAAAGGAAAACCTGGAGGCTGTAGGGGATGATTTGTTCTCTGCATCGCTGGCCAAAACGCTGGAGTACCTCCGAGAGGCCCCTTACACTTTCTATCTGGAGAGCATGTACCTGAAGAGGTTCCTGCAGTGGAAGTGGCTGGAGATGCAGCCCATGGATGCGGACTGGTTCCTGGACTTCCGTGTGCTGGGGAAAGGTGGCTTTGGGGAGGTGTCTGCCTGTCAGATGAAGGCCACCGGGAAACTTTACGCATGTAAGAAACTCAACAAGAAGAGGCTGAAGAAGAGGAAAGGCTATGAGGTGAAAGCCCTGCACTTTTTTCTGTCTGTTGCTCAATTGGCTTTGTAAACATACAATGTCTTTAGAGTTGATTTAGAAAAAGGACTTTATCTTCTTTGTTGATGATAATAATAAAAGAAAGTATGTAAAACGTATAAACGTCTAGCACCAGAAGAAATAGTTTCATCTTATATTAAAAAAAAGATACAAAATCAAAGGTTTTGACAGAATAGTCTGCACATCACACTGTGTGATTGATCTGTAAGAACTCGATCACATCATAACGAATAGTGATGGGTAGTGAATGCACAGCACCTGAAATGTTGGATGATGTTGCATCTAAGACGTCCCTAGACTGAGGCATTGCAAACACTGACGCTATGACAACAGCGATTTTTATTTCTTGTGCAACATTTTCAGCTGTGCATATGTTTATGACTCTTTTATAGTTAAGCAAACATCACACTTCCTTCTCTTCAATTAGATATGCAAAAGTGAGAAGTTTATTTTTCCCACACACAGACTGCATGATTTACCACAATTTCAATGCATCAAGTGTTTTATTGCATGAATTTATCACTGGTTTCTTTACTTTGTTAGGCATTACATTCAGTTAGACGCCCCTTTAGCTGCTCTTTTTGTTCCAAAGAAGTCTGAATGAGAAAGGTATTAATTTGGCTTTATGTATTAGTAAAAGCGTTCTGTGCTTGCCAGGCTGCAGGGGTGTTAATCATCTTTGTCCCTGCCTCTGTCTCGTTTGGCTTTAGCCTGCAGAATTAAACACTGAGACAGGGATAGAGTGATTACTGGGGGCTTTACTGAAAAGCTCCTCTGAAGGGAACTCCTTGCACAGTTATGTCTTGCCCTTGACTTGGCTGAGGTCATCTTGCAAAATGCACGTCCCACTTCCTCCCGAAAATGGCACAGACCCTCGCACTAATGCACAAGGCTCTGTTGTAGCTTTTTGTTGTTTAACATCACTTTTTTTAATTAAAATCGCCTCTCATGTTTTATCCCTGTAGGGGGCAATGGTGGAGAAGAGGATTCTGGAGAAGGTCCACAGTCGCTTTATTGTCTCATTGGCTTACGCCTTCCAGACAAAGGACGAGCTTTGTCTGGTCATGACCATCATGAATGGAGGAGACCTCAAGTAAATTCACTATGCAAACCACACAGTTTTTTTTATCCCACTTTTTCAACACAAGAATAACTGATGTGAGAGGGATGGCTTAAAAAAGGCGAGATAAAACTTCAGCAATTATACCAATTTTACTCTAACTTCTGTTCATGAATTTATTTTTCATATCTTTTTTCTTCCTTATAAAATCCAAACTCATGTTACTCAGATGAAAGATCTCAGTAACATTCATGCCAAGCAGTAGGGCACAAGTTCAGAATCGGTTCATGCAAATACGTCCCCAAAGGAATGCTTTATGAAGGCAAGACAAGGCATCCATTTTAAGCAGACACATAATGTTCTGTGGGTTCTCCTAAAGCGCTGACCTCTTATCGTCATTTAAAGTTGAAAACAAGTTCAAATTCTGCTTTTCCAGAAAATCTGACTTTTTTTTTGCTAGTTTTCAATCCATATTCACTAACTTAAATACATTAAAAATACATGAAAAATATCAATGAGTATTATAATATCCACCTACACACAATATTATGAATGTTTAGCAGCGTTCTTTACTTGTGAAGAGTCGACCTCTGTTGTTTGCTCTGTTCAGGTACCACATCTACCTGGTGGATGAGAACAACCCGGGGTTTGACGAGCCCAGAGCCTGTTTTTACATCGCTCAGATCATCCAGGGTCTGGAGCACCTCCACCAGAAAAGAATCATCTACCGTGACCTCAAACCAGAAAATGTGCTGCTTGACAATGATGGTAAATGCTCGTAATGAAACCTCAATGCCTGTAGATTACACCCATCCTCTTCATGGTCTGGTCATCCGGTTGGCGTCTGGCAGAAGATTTTGCAGCGTCCGCTGTTGAACAGCCAGACTCAGAAATAGTTGTCTCCCATTGGCCATCAGATTGCTCAACAATGCCATCATTAAGACTATGTGAAAGTGCTAAGTTACATGTGTTTTGTAATATATTACTATTTATATATTTATGTATTTATAGACACAGTTGTGATTTTCTGTAGTTCGTTTTTTGTGCTTCAGTGGCCAGGCGATGAAATTACATTACCAATTTCACTGTTGTGTCTTTGTGCAACGACAATAACATAATTCTAAGTGAAAAACAAGTTACATGTTTTGTGGTATTCTATTAATTTGATTCTAATTTGTTTAAACAGGTAATGTTCGTATATCTGACTTGGGTCTTGCTGTAGAGCTAAAAGAAGGCAAAACAATGACTAAAGGCTACGCTGGAACACCAGGTTAGTCTAATTTTACCTTCTTATTGTCTCCATTTGTGACCACCTAAAGTTTTTTTATGTGTATATTTCACAGTTGTTACTGGTGTCCCTCCACCTTTTTTTTTTTTTACCTCTGCCGCCATATTTGTGTCTCTGTAACTACAATGGCCTGGGTTCCTTGATGCAACAAGCATGCCTTTAAATGGACATAATCAAGTGACAGCGAATTATCCCTTTCTTCCTCTGTCGCACCAGATTTACTCCGTCATCATACCTGACCCACCACTCTGTTTTCCTGAGCTGTCTGGAAAGGACAGACACACACAGACAAAAACTCTGTAAAGGTACATTTTAAAAGATTTATTTCACTGATTATTTTTCCTCTTGCAGGCTACATGGCTCCAGAGATGCTGAAAGGAGATAAATATGACAGCTCAGTGGACTACTTCACCTTGGGGGTGACTCTGTATGAGTTTATCGCAGCTAAGAATCCGTTTAGAAACCGAGGAGAAAAGGTTAGGCCTCTTTTGGGAGCTGCGGCTGTCGATTCGTGTGGAAATGTTGGAGTTTATAGGATAAATGAGCTGATGAGAGGATGTCTGTCATCTGCTCAGGTTGAAAGAGAAGAGATGAAGGAGCGCATGCTGAACCGCGTGGTGACCTATCCAGATAACTTCAGTGAACACGCGAAATTGCTGTGTGACGGGCTGCTGGCTAAAGAGGTTGATCAGAGGATGGGGTTCAAGAACGAATGCTGCGATGAAATCAGAGCACATCCCTTTTTCAAAGACATTAACTGGAGGAAACTCAATGCAGGTACGCAGCCTTCAATCTTTTCTTGAGTTGACATACAAGAACCACAAATACAGAGAATAGGAATATTTGTGTATTTATCCCATAGACAAGTACATAAGAAGGCTACATACTGTATATATTCAGCCCCTTTCACTCTGATGTCCATAAACAAGTTTCAATGCAACTACTGCCTTCAGAGGTCAATAACTAGTGAGT
>CAEGAE010078819.1:0-40181 GCA_903067095.1 Girardinus metallicus | reverse complement strand
CAAAACTCAATTCACACCTTAGTCCTAAATCTGACCCCTAACCCAAAAACAGCGTTTCCCCTTGTGGGGACTAGGCTTCGGTCCCCACAAGTAGCAATTGGTCCCCACAATGTATATGTCAGGAAAATTGTCCCCACAAGATATTACAAACAAACGCACACAAACACACACGTGTGTATATATATATATATATATATATATATATATATATATATGTAGTTTTTATTCCAGTCTGTTAAATCATGTAAAGCATTTTAATTGAAACTCATCTGTTTGAAAAGGGCGATTTAAATAAAATGTGAAATTTACATTACAAAGTCCTAATGTTTTAATTTTAACAAAATAAGCATTTGTTTTATGTGATACTTTGTGACTTTAACAGGCTTTAATTTGTGGAAAAATCCGTGGGCGATGGTTTTGTTTGTGCCACCTTGTGGTGACACTGTGCAATTACACACAAAACTAAATGAGCCCAAGCTCATTTAGTTTTGTGTGTAACAGCTCCTCTTCAGATTACAGCAGAAGAGGAGCTGTTGTAATCTGGAGCTTGACTCAGGGCTGCAGTTTTTCATAGGTGCGATTTCCTTTCTTGCTCAGGGCAGGGAACAGGAGTATCTACTTTATTTACTTTGGATCAACATTATTAGCTTTTTCTTTTGCTCTTTCCTTTGCTTTGTTATTTTGTTTGTATTTCTTTTTAATTCTTGTAAAGCACTTTGTATTGCCCTGTTGCTGAAAATGTGCTACATAAATAAAATTACCTTTACCTTTGCTTGTACGTCCTGCACTTTATTAGTAATAAGAACATCAAAGCGAGCACCTTAATTACAGCTAAACGGAGTCGCAGAGCCGACGAGTGCAATAGGTGATGGTCTGTCTTAATTTAGTAGCCAATCATTTAGGTTATGTGAAAACTATCCAGCACTCTTACACAAGATTTATTTATTCATGTTTTCATCCTTGTGCTTTTTGCTATCTTTGGTTAAAACCTTCTGTGAACAGTTTTTAGCACCAGCTGAGAGATGTTTATCTGAAAGGATCTGTGCTTTGAGTAAGCTACATATCATTAGTTAATATTCCACAGCAAACGTAAAATCTCTTATCACATGTTAAAATGTCTAGTGATTTTATAACATCTTACTGGACATCACTTTGATTTGGTTTCAAATGTTAAGAGGATTTAAGTGTTACTCACGATTTTTCCATTGTGAGGAAGTTGTCCACAACGGTGATGTTGAAACACGACTCAGTGTCTAACAAGAAAAATCAAAAATATGTAGCTGCTGTTCTCATTCATTTCTACTGTAATTGCAATATATTAGAGACATTTACTCATATCTGTCACTGTGACATTAATAAAATACCATCTTGATACAAATGTTTTTATTAGTAAATATAGGAGTTCTTTTAAACTGTCATTTAAAATTGTTAAATTACAAAGAATTATAAAAAAGCAAAATAGTCTCAAACTTTCCTAATTTTTCTGAACCATGCTGTTTGTGTGGATATTCTGTTGTTTTTTATGCCATATAGCTAAACTAATCCTAATTAAAATCTGAGTTTAGCCTACCTGTGTGTAAATTACCCAGCGGCTCCTTGTGAAGCTCAGGGAGGCAGAGAAGGCAGATCTAAAATTAGTCAGTGTGGCGTGTTTTTATACTGTCAGGGGAGGAGAAAACACTGGTCACATGGTTTCTGAGAAACTCACCATGAAGTGAAATCTTTGGTTGAGGAGACCGACAACATGTCCTGAAACATTTCCTGAAGTTAAAACACAACAGCAACCAGACACGTAACGAAAGGGTATAAAATAATAGCATAATAGACTTTTTAACTTGTTTGTTAATTAAGACTTGGAGATTCATTTACATTTAATTACTGTTGATAATTCATTTAGAAGCACAACAGAAACCTTTCTGTTTTATTAGTTTTTGTTTAAAAATTGTATTAATAAATTATACAAAGTATATATATTATTGTAACTCCCTTATTCACAGTTTTCATTAGACTTGAATACCAAAGATTAACTGTTAGCCTATTGAAAAGCAAATGTTTATTATTCTTGTAGTAAACTATTTGTCTTTTTATCTGAAAGGATGTTCCACAGCAAACCTGTGGACGTCCCTCAAAATGCATAATAAGCATGTTAAAACACGTCACTTGTGGTAAAGATATATATGGATTAAGGCTTAAAAAACACAAGTGCAAATGCAAAATGTTAAACAAACAGGTCCCTAGGAGGCGCTGTTTTGCTGTTTACTTGAAATGATGCAACTAGTTGCTTCTATTATATAAGTTTCTCCATTTGAAATTTGACAGTTGTGTAATTTTTTCATTCACACCACATGGCAGCTTTCTAACCACTGACCATTAGTATTTTCAACTTTGACAAGCAAGAAAAAGTTACAGGACTTGTTTACAAATGAAACATCTTTGAGTCTGTTTGTCATCCACCTCTCCAAGAATACAGAAACTTTGTGAAACAAGATAATCATACTCAATAATTCAAGGAGTTATTATATTCTCGTATTTTCCTTACTGTGTAATACTTCCACCTCTGAGTTGTTGAGGAGTGCCAAGTGTTTGCAGCATAACGTCTAATTTTCAAGTTTGGTCCAGGTAATATGGGAGTATTTTATTGAATTACAGTAACGTCATGGTTTTTATTGGGTTTTGGGGGACCAATAAGCATCCTTAAAATGACTGGAGTGTTGCCTGGAGTACGGCAGCCTTTCTCTTCCTGGAGATGGTGCCTGGTGGCCGGTGTTCAGAGCGAACAGCTGGGAAGAGCGCAGCAGGTGTGTTTGTACAGGTGAGCAGGTAAACTGAACATGGCAGGCAGCTGTGGTTTAGTTGATGCTTCATGTAAGTGTAGCTTTACAGACAAACTGGAAACTAAAGGTAACATTGAGCTGTTTGCAGACTGAATACAGCTTGAGCGTGTCATGGTGGTACATAGCTGGTAGATGAGTTTGTGTGTGTAATGAAGGAGCCAAACCCCATCATTCACATGGAAAAAAAGGCATAAATGGCTGGACAACATGAGAGTTCACGTATTAAATTTACTGAAGATGAAAAAATAAACTAAAAGCTGGAGCATAGACATTTTTACACATGTCAGTGAGCCTGGCTCTACTAAATTCATTATAATTTCAGATTTTTGTGTAACTTTTCTTCAGGTTAACTTAAAAAATGAGCTGTTGTTGTTACAAGTAAATTTTCTAAACTACAGAAAAGTTATTGTTAGGTACGCTGAAATGAAAAATTGGGTCAATGTAGATATCTGATATTAATACTGCTGTTATGGCAGTATTTACCAATATTTTATATTATTATTTTTTGTTCAATTGCTCGAATAATTGCCATGATAATCAATAAAATACTTGATTACTAAAATAATCTTTTACAACTTCTGTTTACCTCTGACTCGCTGCTTGCACACCTTCCTTTTCTCTCCTTTTCTTGATTTCTCATACACTTCATACCAGTTCCAAAGCCACATTCATTTGTGTGGCTTAAAGGTCAGCCACATTTTTTCTTGTTCCTTCCTCATTTGGAGGCGTTCACGTATCTCAGGGTCTTGTTCACGAGTGAGGTGAGGATGGAAAAAGTGTCTTGGTTTGATTGATATACCAGAAGCAAGCTGACTTTTCTCTGATGTTATTTCTGTCCCAGAAACATTTACAGAAACTCAAAGCAGCATTGCTTGGAAATCTGCTCAGCCTTCAAAAATGTTACTCAGCAGGAAATGGATTTGGTTTTGTAAGTCCGCAGACAAGAGAAAGAAAAAACAATATGTCAACAAACTCATGCACCATTGACTGTTCAGATAAAATCAAGTATAGTACATGCTGTCAAACCTCCCTTCTCTCTATCCAAACATGCAGGTGAACTTTAATAATATATTGAAAAATAGACTTTAAAGAAAAAAAAATTTCACAAATGAAATTGTTCCTGTAATCACAGCAATCTAACCTTTTCTTCTAACTGCAGTTAGAAGTTCTTCTAACTGCTCTTATATGACGGGTTAAAATCCCGTCATATAAGACGGGATTTTAACCCGTCTTGTATGACGGGTTAAAATCTGTCACATAAGAAGTTAGGATGTTGTTCATTGTGAAGAGGAGCAAGAATTATTAACCTTTTTAACCCTTCTGTTATGTTCATTTCTGAGGTACAGCAAGAATGTTCAATGTTCAACTTAGTAGTTATCTATTTTAGAAGGAACAATGCGTATTACAAAATGTGCCAGAAGTAGCCATATTTCTTTTCATTTGTAGTCCCTCAATGTACAATAAATATAAATACTATACATATAAGTTAGGAAATTCTTTCATGAAAACAATTGGCAAAAAAACTGAGTAACAGTGAAAAATGTTTAAAAACCATTTAACACTCAACAACTAATATTGCGATACAAATTAAAAATTCTGTATTAGAATCTCATAATCTGGCTGCATAACTGATTATAAAACACCAGGAACAAACAAAAGCAGCCAACGCATGACCGGGGACCAGGATCTAATGGGGCATAACGGCAGGAACCAGCAAGGCGGCTGAGCAGGAGAAGGGTTTAAATACTGTGAATGACCTGGACTGATGAGCTAACAGGTTTCAGGCATGAAGGAGAGACCAGCTGGCATCTGAGGACAGATGCATGTGGTGATGATAGGGAACATCATTACAACTAGGGATGGGAATCGAGAACCAGTTCTTGTAGAACCTGTTCGACACGACTTACGGTTAATGTAACGCTCCAAATATGTTTACAAAAAAAAACAAAAACAAAGCTAGGGCCTGTTGCAACATGTTCAGATCTATAATCCTAATAAACTGCCTTCCAACTACATTTTCTGTTGGAAGGCAGTATATTTATTTAAAGACAATGTTATATTTTAAAATGAATTATATTATACATCCTTCCATCCATTATCTAACATGTCCTTGCAGGATTGCAAGGTGGGCTTGTGCCTATCTCTAACAGTCAATGTTCGAGAGGCAGATTACGCCCTGGACATATTACCAGTACATCGCTGGACGATAATATGTTAATTATGTTACATTTATTTATAAGTAACACAGGACAGAATTGTTGTAAATATGGATGGGAATTTATAGCTATCAATTCTATTATAGATCTTGTCAATTTAACTCCTTATTGATTCTCATTGAATTATGAATTAAACTTTAATTCAAAATATGCATTAAGGTGTATTAAATTCAAACTAAATTAAAACTTACCTAAACAATAAAAATCCCTATGGCAAATTAACATTTTAACATGAATGCAACTTTATACACATCAACAGTTGTGTCTAGTATAGTAAATGAGCCCCGTCTGAAAATATGTTTTAATTTATTGACCATGATTGTAGATGTTAATGTGAGATGGAGATTATTCATACCTTAACTCAGTAACCAGGATGCACAGGATGTAACGTTACCTGGGCCATTCATACAGGAGAAGCTGTGCGAAGCGCCGCCGCCCTGGAGTCTCTGCTGTTGCTAAGCAACATGTCAAACACTTTACAAATCGGTTGCACGCTGTGTGGTCAGCTGTTTGAAGATGCTGGAGGTATGTCCTTTTTTATTAGGATTATAGATCTGAACATGTTGCAACAGGCCCTATCTTTGTTTTTTGTTTTTTTGTAAACATATTTGGAGCGTTACATTAACCGTAAGTCGTGTCGAACAGGTTCTACAGGAACTGGTTCTCGATTCCCATCCCTAGTTGTAAAGATGAAACTGTTGAGAACAGAAGAAGAGAAAAGAAGAGATAGGGTAGGCAAGCATAAGCTTTGGCTTCAGCCTATTCCTTTTTTATAAATTATGGATATGTTTATTGTTATCTTTTTGTTTCTTATGTTTAATGTTGACAATTTACCAAAATAATGTGAATTGATTGATTGATTGATTATCAGAAGAGTCTAACTAATGATAATGGCGCTCATGAAAATGTAATGTTTTTCACTGGTTTCTCAACTGACTGTTGTTTTTCTGACTTCTTCATTTGTAGCATGTAAAGCACTTTGAACTGCCTTGTTGCTGAAATGTACAAAACAAATCAACCTGATAGATTGATTGAACTGAACCATATTTAGACATGGCTACCTTGCTGCTTTTATTCTCGATTTGATCTGCAAAATGTTTTACAAATATATGTATTTTACTTCTAGATACATTAACCTCAGAAAGTCCTATCTCCTGACATTCACAGCAACACTTCGCCACACAGAGCTGTGATGGAGCACAAGCCATCAGGCAGGTCTGAATCCTGGTCTGGTGACTTTGTCTTCCCTCTCATTGCCCACTTTCCTGTCTGAGCACTTTCAAATAAAGGACACTAGAGCCAAAAAATAATATGTCAGTTTTATTTGTGTCATGTGGAGTAAGTCCATGTACTCAGTAAAAAATAACTGTGATTTAGATGTTTAAAATCAACATGACACTTATTCAGAGTGTTGAAAAACAAACAATTTGAAAAGTACTTTTCCTGATTTACATTCACAGCTTTCATGCTTCTTATCAGCGGTTTGCACTGCTAACTAAAAAGTTAAAGCACTAACTTCATTTGTTTATTCCCACAATATGTCAATAACATCTTCTAAGACATAATTCCTTCCACTCACCAGCATCAAATAAATCATTTCACTCCTGCCTGTAGTTTATACATCTGTGAAGTGATTCTCTGGAACAAGCCTTTCATTCATGGTTTCGTTTTCAGAGTTATTGAGTTTTGCCTAATTGATAATGATCAGATAGCATGCAGGACGTTCATAAATTTTAAACTGTGTACCTTAGAACTACGAACTGAACTACAGGTTAACCACTACAGAACCTTTCATGGTACCACAGTCATGAATTCACACCACAAACTTCTGGTACGAAACCTTGATTTACAGATTTTCTCATTTTCAAATGAGTTGAGATTTATATGGATATAAAGAAGGAGAAGAAGAAGAAGAATTTATTGTCATTGTCAAAAATACAACAACATTGTGTTTGGAGTACAACACTCAGTGGTAATAGCAGATTTCCAAGTAAGAGTCCTAAAATCAATTTAAATGCCAAAACCATTACATGTTCTATAATGACTATAGATACTGTAATTATGTTTATATCTTATTCATTATTATCTGTTTTGCTTTACTCCTGTAAGGTTGTTTTTTTTCATTTAACTTTATTATAATTTTTCACAACACATGAACAATTCACATTCAACATTACATAACATAAAACTTTGACCTTTTTCCCATCAGAAGTATATTTGTCCAGTTCTTTCTTTACTTTGTCACTGTATTTTCTCTTGAATATTGTCCATTTTGTCCACTTTTCTTCCATTTGTGCTTGCTGCAGTCTCAAACGATGTGTCAATTTTTCCATAATGTAGATTTCTTCTATTATTTCGGTCCATTGCTCATGACAAGGGGTCCACCTACCCTCTTTTCCTCGTAATAGCTTTCTTGAGTTCATGCCTCTTTGCAAGTCAAGTTCCTTCACAGGAGAGGCTAACTGCGCCCCCCACATCATAGTCGTCCCTCCACCAAACCTTACACTTGACACACAATAGACTCGAACAAATTATTTTTCTGGCGACTTTCAAAGGCAGACTTAGCCATCCTGAGTGTGTACACATGCATGTAGAGACATAAAGCCGACCCATAGAGGTGAAAAATACAAAGAAAAACTATTTGGCAATCCACACATCTTGTATTTTACTGGCATTGTAGTGGATCGGATTACAACCATAAACCCTTAATGACTTATTAGAAATGGCCTAATGAAGGTTTTTCTGACAGTTTTATATATAAGTCTCCTATTGTGGTTAATTGTATCCAGAGATTTAAAAAATATAATACAGACATCAAATCAGAGTCAGAGGGTTCCCAGATGACTGTTTAGCTCTTATTTCACTTTATTTTTATTTTACCCCACAAGTACGTCAGTATGGATCCAGTTCCTTCATCTCCCTTTTTCTTTATTTCCTCTAGCTTTTGGGCCTTCTTTGTGTCTCCATTTTCTTTCATCTTATCAATCAACAAGTCCAAGTGGACAAATGTGGACACAGAATTAACTTTGAGAGCAATCTGCTCCAGATTGACCACATGTTGGAAGCACTCGTCAAGCAAATTAGATTTCTCTGCTTTCAGGGCTGTGATTTCACTCTTGAAACTTTCTATAAAGCTCAAACGTCTTTGTATTTTTGATCTTTTCCCTATGTCTTCCATATTCCTCTGAACTTTCCTTGTTTTTGTCACATATCTCCACTTTCCTTTTACATGAGTAGCTACGGGACATTTTGAAGAGCAAACAGTGCAGCGGCCATCTTTCATCACCTCACAGTCTTTGGGGAGTTTAGTACATCCAGAATAGTGACAGTTTTCCTCACAGACTGTACAGCAGACTGCTCCTTTAATCAAAGTCATCAACCACATCTCTCCTTCAATGGCTTCTTTTTCTTTGTATGCTTCATGAATTTCTACAGCAAACTTCTCTTTCTTCTCGTTCTCTTCTTCATGGTTCTCCAGAGCATCTTTAATCTGTTTAATTTCTGCCTCTTTCAGCTCAGACAGATGGATTCTTTCCTGCAGGTTTTGGATGCAGGCGGACAGTCTGATCCGTTCATTAAGAACATCCAAAGTCATGTCTAGTTTTCGAGCTGCAGTTTTTTCCAGAAAGGCAGCAAAGCTACTCAGTCCTTTCATTGCTATTTTGTCAGCACTTTCAAGAAACTCTCCCTCTGTCCGTTCTTCATTTTGGCAATTATTGAAAAGGAAGTAAACAGGTTGTTCCTTCTCATCTTTGGCACATTTAATCTTGGCAGTTTTGAGAGCTTGAAGCAAGACCTTTGGTTTTCTTCCATTGGAGTGAGTGACCAGCGCTACAATGTTTTTCTCGATGTCTTTTCCAAACTGAGACATCACTGAATCAAAGATGTACTGCAGTCGGTCACTCAGACGATTCACGCTCGACTTCACCACCAGACCCACTGCATGAAGTTCATGAATACCATTTTTTGATTGAAACAGTTGAAACAATCTTTCACTAATAATGACATCATATTCAATCCCTCTGGTGTCTCCATATCCAGGAGTATCGATGATGGTCAGAGAGAAGGGCAGAGTTTTACCTTCAAAACCAAAGATCTGATACACGATCACATCTGATGTCTGGCTTTCTGTCTGACTTCTGTTATCATCTTCTACAATCTGAAACCAGGCTTTATCTTCAAATGTCACTCCCATGGCATAGTTGACCAGAGCATTTATCAGAGTAGATTTTCCTGCTCCTGTTTCACCAACAAGCAGGATGGTTTTATTTGGCTTGTTGCGTTTTGCCTTACCAAAGGTCACTCTGGTCAGAGTCTCAACAGTCTCTTTTCTTGTTTTAAGCTGGTAGATAACTGGAGTTCCTGAGCTGATGACATCACTGTTAGAGATTATATGTTGTAGAGATGTGTTGTCGACCCTGCACAAAAAACACAGAAATTAAGGTTAGTTTTTTGAGATAAAGATTTTAATTTGATGGAAAACATGCAGAGATAAATTTTCAGTCTTCCCTTTTTCCAACTTTTACATTTTAACATGTTGGTAATAGAAGGAAAAAGACTTGTGCCAAAGTAATGAAAACTAAACAGATCTAAAGATATGTAATCCTAGAGTCAGTTAAAACCCAAATCTCTAAAACATCAACCAGAAACAGAAAATAAAGAAAGATGCATCTAAGATATAAAGTCCTGCTCTATTTCTGAGGTGATATGTGTGGAGTGTTGAAATGTGTTGATGAACTTTGGATTGTTTCCTTTAAAGTTCTGGTGTTTCTGACCAGAATATGTCATTTAAAGTCCATACTGGACATGTTTCAAGTATTTCCTTTTTTATCTCTGGAATATTGCCAAATTAGAAACATCTTATCCAGGAGTGATGCTGGAAAAGTTGTCCATCCACTTGTTACTTCAAAGCTGGACTACTGTACATCTTTATCCTCAGGAAATCCACCAAATACAGTTAAAAACTGTCAGATGATCCAAAATGCTGCAGCAAGAGTTCTGATGAAAATTAAAACTAGAGATCATATTTTTTGTATTTTAGCTTCCCTTCATTGGCTCCCTGTTAAATCCAGATTATAAACTCAGATTCTCCTCACATATAAAGCCTTTGATAATTACTTCAATCAGAGATCTGATTGGTCCAGATGTCCCCAAAGGGAGCACTTCACTCTCAGACTGCAGGTTTACTGATGGTTATTATTGGAGGCCAATCTATTACCATCCAGATCAAGTGATTTACTAAGCAGATTATTTTTCCAAAGCTCTCATCCAAAAACAACTTCTGTCTTGTCCAAATACAAAAGAACAAAGTTTAGAGTCAACCAGATTTTAATGTCCTCAGGATATGCCTGTAATCTACCTAAGGGATTGGATTAGAAAGCAAACACAGACACAATGTTTTTGTTTTACTAAAAGGATTGATTGGAAATGTTTTACATTAACAATAACCTACAATTAGACAAGTTTTTCAGACAATAAAACATTTTTACACATTCAAAAGCTCAAATGTGAGCAGTAATCTTAACTGTGCTATTTTCTGATAAGGACCTTGTCATGTCTAAACCTGCTCAGTTAAACATGCTCTTAAATAAAATCTTAATAAATGTTGGCTGGACCTACTTGCATCCAATGACTGATTTGGCTCCGCCATCCATTTGGCTGTCTATCGTTTCTAGTTTATGGACCTTCTCTGTGTCTCCGTCATCCTTTATCTTCTTGATCAGGAAGTCCAAATTGATGTATGTGGAAATTGAATTCACTTTGAGGAGAGTTGGATCCAATCTGATGGCACATTGATAAGACTTTTCTATCAAAGTTCCCTTCTTTCTGTTCAGGTTTTCCATTTCCTGTACTAGGGCTTCTGTAAGTTTCGTCTCCTTTGTGTCTGAATTACTTTTGAAATATCTTTGTTTTAATTCCTCCTTGGTTCTCTGAACTTTTTTTGTCTTGGTCACATACCTCCAGTTGCCTTTAATGTGTTTTGATGCAGAACATCTCCCAGAACAAACAGTGCAGGATGTTAATTTCATGACCTCACACTCTTCAGGACTCTGGGCCATCGTACATCCAGGATAGTGGCAGTTCTCCTCACAGACGGTGCAGCAAACAGCTGCTTTAAAGAATGATGTCTCACCTTCAATAGGTTCTTTGTCTTTGTAGGCTTCATCTAACTCCACAATTAATTTCTTGCTAAACCTCATCTCTTCTTTGTGTTTCTTCATAGCTTCTTGAATCTGTTTGATTTCTTTCTGTTTCAGTTCAGTTAGTTTGATTTTCTCTTGCAGGTTTTGGATGGAGGCTGTTAGTGTGATGAATGAGTTAAAGCTGACTGTTACCTGCAGCTGCTGAGCTGAGACCTTTTGAAGAAAAGCTGTGAACTGGCTCAGTCCCCTCTCTGTCAATCTCCATGCTTCTTCCAGATCTTTGCTAGTTTTCTCTGTTCGGGCCTCATACTGACGATTATTGAATATGAAGTAAGGACATTGACTTCCTCCAGCCTGAAGACCCTTGGGAGAAATGCTAGGTGTTCTTCTACCTGAGTGAGTAATGAGTGCCACTGTGTTTTTCTCCAAGCTTTTTCCAAACAGAGACATCACTGAATCAGAGACGTATGACAGTTGGTCACTCATTTTCGTTTCTGTTGCTTTCATCACCACACCAATCGCATGAACCTCGTGAATCCCATCTTCCAGCCGAAACAAGTCAAACAATCTCTGATTGATGATGACATCATGTTGAAGTCCATCTGTGTCTCTGTAACCAGGCGTGTCGATGATGGTAAGAGAGTAGGGCAGAGTTTTATTCTCAGAATCAAAGATTTCATACATGATCACGTCTGATGTTGGAGTTCGACCTCCATCTTCTATGATCCGATACAAGACTTTATCCTCCCACCTCACTCCCATGGTGTAGTTGAACAGAGCGTTGATCAGAGCAGACTTTCCTGCTCCTTTTTTGCCAACAAGTAAAATGGTTTTATTTGGTTTGTTCAGTTGTTTTCTACCAACGGTGACTCTGGTCACTGTCCCCAAGTTAGTTTTTGTGGTTTTCCTTTGGTAGATGGCAGGACATCCTGAGTGGCTCGGTGCCCTGTGGAAGATAAAGCAGGAATTAGACTTTGCTTAGGAACATATATTGCATGCATTGAACATTGTCAGTAGGTTAGTTTTTCTGACAATTTTTTTCATTGAATATTTTTAAAAAAATATAATAAATCTGTTATCTCCAGAGTTCTTTATTCCTTACTTAACTCCCTCAGAACATTCAGAGACCTCCAGCTTTCCCAACTCCACCAGAGGCTGCCACAGAACCATCTGCTCACTTTTGGCTTACTCTTGGTGATGTCACTTCCCCTAATCCAGAGAAATTCTTGGGTGAATTGGGCTGAGTTGGAGGATTTTTGTGTTCATCCATGCTTCTCACTCCTTTCCGTCTGATAAAGCCAAGATCTCTTATATCCTGGGTTTAACTGGTAAGGTCTTAACATGGGCCAAAGACCACTTTCAGAAATACCCGGGAGTTCCTTTCACAAGTTTGTAGAGGGATTTCATTCTACATTTATGTAGACACAAACAAGTCTGCTCTTGGCAGCTGGTTGTGGAAGACCAAACAAGGTCAGAAGATCCAACAAGGTAATGTTGGGGAGTGAAAAAGTGGCTCATCTCCCGTTGATCTCCTCTGCTTTCAAACCAGTAGTGCCACTTTGTTCACTAAATTGGTCCTTTGCAGTGTCTATCACCTTCCCCGCATCCAACAATGGGATGAGTGAAAGACGACCTTCTAAAACTCCATCGGCCATTTTGAATATTCAGTAATTTTTCATTGCAGGCCCTGGTAGAGTGGATTTCAGTTGCTACAGTCACAGGAGGGTTTGTTAACCCATCAGTTGTGCCAAAAACGTGAAGTTTTTTGCCTCCAATAGAGGCTTCTTTCACTTCACTAGTGGAGCGGTTCTCCACTGAAATGTATTCATACCAGACTCGATCTTCAGCAATGGAATCAATAATATGTGACATTTTACAATGGAAATGATCTATTAGGTCATATAAAAAACGATATAGATATTTTAAGTACAATTTCCATATCAATTTGAAAATGTACAAGTATGGTTTATTTTGTTCCTATCTGATTGAATATAGCTGTGTAGGTTAGTGGTACTCACTTTCTGTCCATTGTGCAGTCTGCAGTGGAAACCAGCTAAGGTCTCTCAGATGTTTAGGAACCTGGATAATAAGTTAAAAACATGAAACCAAAGTCTTTCCAGGTTAACAGAATGAAATGACCATTTTTAATTCTTATTTTGGTGCAGCATATCAACAGTATGTCCACTAAATTTGTTTAAAGGCAAAGATTGATTTGTGTGTCAAGGTTGAGTCCTTATTTTCAGGCTCCTACAGAGCATTTAACTCCCTGTGTGCCTCATATGTAACAATCAGTTAATCAATCAAACGGGTCCCATGTTCAAATCTTGGCTTGAGGCTCAAAATGTTGTAGCCTCTTTCCTTAGAAGAAGAGGCTTCAACTGGCTTCTATTAGATTTGGTAATGAAGACCTATATGATTCAGAGAGGGAGAAGGGTCTCTGGTTAGTGGACACCAAAATCAGGCTGTCATCAACATATCCTGACATGTTTGCAGAAAGAGTCATGCTAAGGATGACCAGAGGGGCAACATGCACAAAGTCCAACAGTGTGGTGGAAATATATAGCCTTTTTATATTGCATCCATTATCTGAACGCCGTAAGGGGATGGCGAGGGGTGCAGGTGTCCAGTTACAGGAGTGGTCACCCTGTGCAGGTTGCTCATCAGTTTTACAGTTTGGAATTAAACAGTTTGTTTCTTTTTAGTCTTTCAACATGGTCAATATTTGAATAAATAGTCTATTTTAAATGGAAACATTCCACTCTTGTGTTATTTTTAATATTTATCTACATTTTAAATACCACAATATTATAATATAGAGCATAGCTGCTGTTTTCCAGCTTCTTGTTTTGCAGAGCAAGAAAATACACAAATATCTGACATCAGTTTAATATCCACTGCAAACAACACAGACATTCCTGTTTACCTAATTATAAAAGCAGCATATTAACCTGCGTACTGCTGACAGTGGGAAGTAGCAGTGTTGAGCTAATCTCTGTATGTGTGGAATATCATTTCATTGGTGCTTATTGTTTTGCTGAGGCAGCTCTTTGTTCCTTAAATTAAATCTAAAAATGTTTGTTTAAACTGCAAGCAGTACCAAGAGGAGCAAATCCTCATCCAAGATGCTGAAGAAATGTGTGAATGATATAAGAAAATATATTTCAGATAAATTGTCCGTGTTGCAACATAAAGAATGTCAGTTGAAATATGTGACATGAAGCCACATGAAGCCATACCTCTAAGATCAGGAAAGGTTCTGCAGTTGAGCTCCAGTTTTATCACTTCACAAAGATCCTGAAGATGCAGACAGAAACACATCAGCATGTTTTCTTTCTGAAAGAAATGGTCTCTAGATGATCAGGACTCTTGATGTTTGAGTTCAAACATGCATTATATCAGAAAACTGTTTTGACCTGATTTAGGAATTTAAATTCATCTTTTGAAGAGGATATTTGTGGTGATCTTACCTGTGAGGGGGATTAGCCAGGAAGTGCAAAGATGGGCTGAACTACCAGCCTTTATACTGTAGTGGAGGTGGAGCAACAGGTCACATGATCTCCCACAAACTAGTCGGCTTGATCTTAAAACCTGACTGACTTAAAAACAGTTCAGGACAGAAAAGTTTTAGATGGAACTCATTTACTAGTTCCAGAAGGTAAAGTTTTCATTTAAAAGGGAAAATGACAGAGAAAAGATTTTGCTTATTTAAAACTATTATTTGTGAGTTTGCTCCAGCAAAACCTAAATACTTTATTTGCAATGGTTTTTTTTATTTTCATCTATATTTTGCTATAATTTATATATTATCACACACTTCTTTCATTAAACGTTTAGTGTTAAACTAAGAAACAAAAAACTAAACTACATTTTGTACATTTTCTTCACTTCTTCATTTTTAATAACTGTACATTATTATTTCTTATTGTAAATTTTCCCTTCTATTGTCACTCACTCACTCACTCACTCACTCACTCACTCACTCACTCACTCATTCATTCACTCACTCACTCACTCACTCACTCACTCACTCACTCACTCACTCACTCACTCACTCAATCTCACTCACAGATGAAAAATGAAGGCTGGTTCAGCACGTTTTGCTCTCACTGCTGGAATGGTGCGCAGGCGTCACTCAGATGAACTTATCTTGATAAGCAGCCAGTTTTCCAGATACTAAGGTTTGAACTTTTGGGCAAACTCCTCCAACTTAAAGGTCTTAAATGTTTATAACATTGAAGATCAGATATGTAGTCAGTGTTTTGTAAACTGTCCTGAGATTTTAAACTCTATTCTTTGAGCAACTGATAGTGTTAGGAAAACTGTCCTTATATTGTGTCAAATAAATGGCCACACACATCCTTTGCATTGACTTCCATTCATTTTTAGTTATTGCATTTATTCCTAGCTGTTTATTGTGTATAAAATACAACAAATCAAGATTTGCTGACTTGGATCCAATCAAATGCTCACTGTGGGTGTATGAAGGCAAAATATTTTATCTGATGGATAAAGCAGAATAAAACTGTTTTCTCTCTCGTTATTTCTGTCTCTCAGTAACATCTAGCACTACTTGAAAATCTGGACGGCTTTTAAAAATGTTGCTCAGCAGGAAATGGATTTGTTTTTGTAGCTCTCCTGTCTGACGGAGGAACTGAGACACTAAAGGAACACATACCGTACATGCTGCCAAAATCACCTTCTATTCAAAAACCTCTTCCTTCAAGGGGTGTTTACGTCTGAGACATCTCGGCATGCATGCAAACTTTGGTTCCTGACAGTAACAAGTGGTTCCCAGAACACACTAATGCCTGAAACAAAAGCAGTTATGTCAAAACCCTCTTTTTTTATTGAGAATTTACCAAAAACTGGCATGTTCAAAAATAACTGACACTTTTCTAAGACTAGTCAACAGAAGAATCTGTCTGTTGACTAGTCTTAATAGAAGAAAAGTCTTTGTTTTAATAAGAGCTTAACCTCCTAACTGTTTAGCAGTTTGTTCTTTATTTACTCAGGCACTTTGATGGTTTTCCTGCTTTTAAATTCTGACGAGAGAGAAGTTGTCATCTTTGAACCAGAACTTCTGAAAAAGAAACTTTCCTCATCAGTTATTGGATCTTGATGACACTGAAGTGGCGGGAAGGAGTTTAACACTGACACATATCAGAACCTGACAGATATGTAAATAATTTGAACGACTAATCTAAGTCGTTACTATTTCCAGTCTAGTAATATGATTAAAGTCACTTTTCCAAGTCATTATGTTATTTTTGTCCTTTTATGTGGTAAAAAGGTATATTGTTGCTTTCTTCTCGCGCCTGGGGGAGTGACGCCCCACATGTAATACCTGTAGTGATACAAACATAAACGATGGAGGGAGGAGAGAGATCCGAGGTTTGTAGCTGGAAATAAAAGCACCTTTTAGCATCTGTGTCAGCTAAAGTTGATCACATCCAGGTTGGTTGTTCCCTCTGTGCTGGAGGCAAAGTGTTGTTGCTACACCCTTGAAAATAGGGGAGACAGAATAACCACAGTGACTGAATATTTTTCTAATGCAGTTTAATGCCTGGAGTAGGAGACATGAACGCCCCCTTGTGGCAGATGGAGCCACTACCAGTCACCTCCAGGACAGGCTTCCTGCCTGACTGCTGATGTACAGATCACAGCTTCCTTGAACAGAATGACACACACACATTAAAACAACACGAAAAACAACTTTTCAAATATGTTCTTACATTTTTTAGGATTGTGTCAATTAATATAGATTAATATTTATTTAGAACTACAAATTTCAAAGGAGTCCAAGCCCAGTATTGCAAGTCGACAGCTCAGTGAAATCTGCTGTGAATTGGCGCTATAGAAATAAACTAAAAGGAACAGGTGAGTTCAACTGTTTGGTTGATTAAACAGGAGAAACTCTCTGAGTTTTGCTGTTTCCGTCTCTCTGTAACATCAACATTATGTCAAATCCAGACGTTTTCTTGGAAATCCAAACAGCTTTTGGAAATGTTGCTCAGCAGGAAATGGATTTGTTCTTGTTTGTGTAAATGAACAGTCTGTAGGGAAACCGAGACGTTATTTTAACACATCTATACACCCTTTAATGTTTACACTACATCAAGTAGGAACACATACCATAAGTTTGCTGAGCCAAAGGTTAAGTTTTTGTTCCTTGGAAATGGTAAAAAAAAAAATATTGATCATGTGACCAAACAGGAGGACAGCATCGTTTACGTTTGTGAAGGTAGGAACCTGGTGGGTACATTGGCTAGACTGTTTGAACTGCTACCGTCTGGGGAGCGTTTCAGGTTTATCCAGACTGCCCAACAGCTTCATCCCCATCAGAACGGAAAACACTCTGACGGACACAACCGCAAGCAAACATTACCTAAAATCTGCCTCTTCCTACCTTCTGGTACAAATTTTCATATTTTTTAAGGAAGTATGTCATTTTAAAATCTGATTTAGGTTTTTAAGAATGTCTGCTGCTGATCCAAAACCTTCCAACCAAAGCCTCATGCTTACCGCATTAGTCCAATGTAAATAACCCTTCATGCTGACCCTATTCAGCAGCTCTTTATATTTTGAGCTTTTATACATTTGTCTAAAACTATGACTGTGTGTCTTTCATGTTAGTTTTTCATTTAACCACATTCCCAAAAACTTAAAACATTTTCTTTTAATTCTTTATTTTCCAGTTTAATTTACACTGTAAAAAAACATTACCTCTACCAGTTAAACTTTGCTTTTGTAATATGCTCCTGCGATTTTTTTTACAATAAACTCCACGTTCTTTCCTCTTTTCCAAATTTCCCCATCATCCTCACTCTCAGTTTATGCATTTGCTCTTCCTCTTGCATCGAGTTTTTCCTGTGATGTAATGCAGGACATCTTCCAGTCAGTGTTATTCAGTCAAGGTAGACGGTTCCTGCTTCCGGTCATTTCTAAAAATCTAATTCTTAATGTTTTGTTTGTGTTTGCATTACTTTCTGTGAGGCGTTGCTCTGGACCTCGTGGCCTTTTCCATAGTTAATCAGATTTAGTGTAACGTCGCCCTCTTCTGTTCAGGACACAGCTGCCCAAGTGATTGATTGAAGAAAGATCAAGTACAATTTTCAAATATATAACTAAACTGTTATAGTTTTGTCTTATTCACTGATTTATACATCCAGTGAAAACAAACACGTTAACAAATTACCTGGACAGTATTTTGTAAGTTTAGTGATATTTCCACAGTTCTGGTCTTGACTGGTCTGGAAATAAAGTCCCGAGTCCTCAGAGACCGAGACCATCAAAAAATGGTCTCCAGACCAAGACCGGTCTCAGGTACCACAACACTGACATGCGATTTGAAAAAATAACTGTCCTCAAAGATTTTACTTTTTTTTAAGGAAAACTAGATTTCAGTTCTTTATTGCAAGACTTCATACAAGAAACTCAAAGTCCCAAAGCTCTGATTGCAACTGCAAAATCATCTCAGTGAAGATTTAGACATGACATGTAATATTTGACATATGATATTTGATGTTCTTTTATTTCTTCCAATCTAAGATATTGTAAACTTTTGACTGGTAACTTGTTAAAATGGAAGATGAATTATCTTAATGAATGTTATGGTTTTACTTGCCAGCAGTAAATGAACAGATCAGAACCTGTTCTTCTAGCTGCATTCGGTATTTTGATCATCTTGTTTTCTCAGGCCCTCCAATCTCAGCACCATCTCTGTGTCTCCACTTTCTATCAGTAAATCCAGATATTTGGACGCTGAATCATCCTTCATGTCGATCTGCTGCAGTTTGACAAAAAGTTTGTAGATCTCATCAATGATGTGGGACTTCTTTGCTGTCTGATGTTTTATTTCCTCTTCCACATGATCTAAAAGGCTGATATTGTTCTCACTTTCTGTCTCATTCCTTTCGTACTTCTGCCTCACATCCAGAAGTGTCGTCTCAACTCTTTTTGTTTTGGTCACATATCTCCACTCTTCTTTCACGTGAGCTGAAACGGGACACTTGTTGGTACAAACAGCACAGAAACCATCTTTTATCACCTCACAGTCTTCTGGCGTCTTGGCGACTGTGCATCCAGGATAATGACAGTTTTCTTCACAGACGGTGCAGCAGAGGGCTCCATTATAAAAAAACCAGAACCACTTCCCACCCTTGATGGGTTCTGTATCTTTATAAACTTCATCCACTTCTATAGCAAAGCTTTCATTGTTTTTCACCTTTTCTACGTGGTTCTGTAGAGCTTTTTGGATCTGTTTGGTTTCCGCTACCTTTAAATCTGTCAGCTGGATTCTATCCTGCAGGTTCTGGATGCAAGCTTTAAGTCGGCCGTGCTCTTGAAGCTCTTCAAGTGCTGCCGAAGTCATTCGACCTTCAGCTTCTTTCAGAAAACCTGTGAACTTCCAGAGTTCCCTCTCTGATAATTTATAAGCCTGCTCCAGCTCATCCGTATTTCCAGTCCGGTCTTCATGCTGCCGGTTATTAAACAGGAAGTAAAATGGTTCCCTTTTTTCATTTTTAATCAGTTTAATTTGTGTAGTTTCCAGATCTTCCATAATGTTGCTGTGATTTTTTCCATCTGAGTTTGTGATTAAAATGACTGTGCATTTGTCCTCTTGTTCTGCAAACAGAGACATGACTGAGTCGTACGTGTCCTTCAGTCGGCTGCTCTGCAGACTGTCACCTGCGTTCAGCAGCAGGCACACAACTGCTACTTTGTCATCCACCTGCAGGAAGTCTGATAACCTTTCTCTGATAATGGCATCTCTTTCAATGCCTGCATGTCCAGCAGCATCAATGATGGTGAGAGGGTAGGACAGAGATTTACCTTCAAAACCAAAGATCTCATAAATCATCACATCTGTTGCCTGATATCCTTCTTCCTCTGTGACCTGGAACCAGACTTCATCATCAAACCTCACTCCTATGGTGTAGTTCAACAGTGCATTTATCAGAGCGCATTTTTCTGCTCTCTCTTCACCAATAAGTAAAATTTTTCTGTTCATCTCGTTCGTTTTTCTTTCACCGACAGTGACTCGGGTCAGTGGTCCAGACGTTTCTTTTTTTACTCTGATCTGATAGATAGAAGGACAACCTGACTGGATCAGAACACTTTTAGAGATCATTCCTCCCAGACAGATGTTGTGAGTCCTGCAGGAATCAAAGATATCAGATCAGTCAAGGTTATCAAGTGAGCAAAATATGAAATTATCAAAAAAGTAAAAAGTTTCAGACGTTTTGGACTAATTCTCACTGAGTGAAGATGGAACATTGAGGAATTAAGGAGATATTTAGTTTTCATGAGTTGTCTTCCTAACAGTAACTAAAACTGCATTCACACTGCAGCCTGAAGTGACCCAATTCCGATTTTTGTCAAATTTGTTTTTTTGGCCGTGGCCGTTCACACTTCCAAATATATGCGACCTGTATGTGATCTCCATCGTGAACGGGCAACAACCTGAAAGTGTCCCGCATGCACAGTAGAGGTCACAATAACATAGAAAGCATTCTCAGTGTTTGCAGAAGTAAACATGGATGCTAACGGTGGAGCATAGCTTACAGTTGAGGTTGTTGTCCGAGCGGAGCAGCAACTTAACTTAATCCTCATTATATTCTATCATGGTTGTTGTTCTTCCCGCTTGTGCGTATCAGCATGCAGAATACTGAGATTTTCCAGGTGTCAATGACTTTTAGGTTGGATGAATGCGAACTGGACTTTAGGTCACATTTGAAAATATTGAATACGTATCGGATGTCCAAGTGGCCTGGGTCACATTTGAAAAAAAAAATCCAACCTGTGTTGTTCAGACTGTTGTGAAAAGATGAGATACAGGTTGCAATATGGCAAAAAAAAAAAATCTGAATTGGGTCACTGGGCTGCAGTGTGAACACAGCCTATGTTGCGTTTGTGGGAAATAGGTTGCTGTGAAAGCGCTATTCGATGTTTTTACTCACCAAATAGTTATTTGTGTCCATCTTTGACACAACTTTTCTGCTGATGGCCCCAGCTTGTTGTTCCTCAGGTCCAGCTGTCTCAGACTACATAACTCCAACAGCATGAGGGCATCACAGATATCCTCTGACAGCTTACAGTCACAGACCCTTAAGCAGAGAGGGAGATATAAAAAGTGTTTATTGTAAACTTTTTCTGGAAGCTTTAATGTAGAACAAAATCTAGATCTTTCTGTCATTAAAAACTGACCTTAATGTCTCCAGTTTACAATGTGGACTGCTGAGTCCTGCTGATAGGAGCTCCATTCCTGAATCCTGCAGGTCATTGCTGCTCAGGTCCAGCTCTTCAAGACTACAGGACTCCGATCCAAGAACTGAGGACAAAGTTTCACAGCTTCCCTTTGTCAAGTTACAGCAGATAAGCCTAAAACAACGAGGAAGAAACATTTGATATTTACTCTGTATATTCATGTCAGCATGTGAGTGTGTGTAAATGTCTGAAGGTAGTGTGAAGTGCTTTGGACCAAAAAACTCAACTTAATAAAGCGTAGTACAAGTACAAGCCATTTATCATGCGGTGTCTTTGATTAAGAATTTTGTTTTAAAGGTTTATTTCTTATGATACTGATCAAAGATATATTGTAGTGTTGTCTAGTTTCTAATTAGCTGTTGGGTGTAGCAGTGTGATTTATGTCATTTATGACATAATGCTGTCTATATCATAATATTACAGTCCGACTGCAGCTTAATCACCTTGGTCTGTCTCAGCCGAAAACCCTTGGTTGTCTGCCCAAAGTCACTGTCAAACAGGGAGGCTGCACTACTACATTTTGAATGTCTGGAGGTTCTTTACCAGATTTGGAACCAGGTAAATTACTTCAAAAAAGTTACTAAGAGACGCTGAAAAGGTTCACAACCAGAGAAAAAGAGGTCCCACTGGTGTTTTAAACCACATTGTTTAAACGTTACAGATCAGAAATATCAACAATCTGTTGCTCTCCTAGTTGAAATAGTCTACTGTTTTTAACTACAGCAACATGAAAACCATTGACTAATTTCTTAAAAGCAGTGCCAATGGTGAGTATCTCACCCATGACATTCTGGCTGGGAAAACGTCCCATTATAACTTTAAAAGTCGAGCAATTCTGACCTTAGAGTCTCCAGTTTACAGTGAGGACTCTTTAGCCCAGCAGCCAGCAGCTCCACTCCTGAATCTCTGAGGTCGTTGTTACTCAGGTCCAGCTTTCTCAGACTACAGGACTGAGAGCTAAAAACTGAGGACATAGCTGCACAACTTCTCTCTGAAAGGTTACAGCCAGTGAGCCTGGAAAAGATGACACGATGAGAGTGGAACTTCAGTAAATTGTTTTTTGATAGGCTTGTTATAGTAAATGTCTGCTGAAGCTCACAGTGATGTCTTGGCAGTTTTGACCACTGGCAGGAGAGCAAGGAGAATCTTTTCTGAAGGTAAGTATTTCTTCAGGTCAAACACATGTAGATCTTTTAGTGATGAAAGTAATGTGAAGACCAGCGCTGACCAATGAGAAGGAGACAGTTCATCCACGGATCCTGTTTCTGATTTCAGGAACTGCTGGACCTCATCTACTGGAGAACTGTCCATCAGCTCATTCAGACATGGGAACAGAGAGATTTTTCTTTCTGGAGAAGGACTGTCTCTGATTATATTTTTAACATGATCAACAGTTAGCCGTCCCGTCTGTGAGCTACTTCTTGTCTGTGGCAGTAGATCTTCAAGATGAAGCTGACTTCTTTGCAGAGAAAGACCAAGGAGAAAGCGAAGAAATGTATCCAGGTGTCCATTTGAACTCTTTACGGCTTTGTCGATGATTTCATAGATGGTTTCCTGTGGGTGTTTTTGGTTGTAAACAAAGCCTGGAATTCGGAAAGTATTTTTTGGTTTGTTTCTAATGCGTGAGACAACAAACAGAGCAGCCAGAAACTCTACTATGCTCCGATGGAGGAAGCTAAACACTTTCTTTCCATTCATTTTCACACAATGCTCCTCCTTGAAGAAATGTGAAAATACTTCTGGATATACAGAAAAATCATAGAAGTTGTTAACATCGTCCTCCTTTATGCTTTCCACAGAAAATGACAGGCCACCATTATCTAGCTGGTTGAAAGCAAGTGTCATCAATGTCTCAAGGTACTTCAAGCTTTTTGGTTTGCCAAACTTTTGTTTCATGGTTTGGATCTGAGCCATGAGGATCTCAATGTAAATCCCAGTAAAAGTACTGGGCAGTTCTTCTCCAGTGCTGGTCTTTAACATGGCCTGTAGAACTCCAGCAGTGATCCAGCAGAATACTGGGAGTTGGGACATGTACCACAGGCTGGGTGACATCCTGATGTGGGAGATGACCCTGTGGACCTGCTCATCATCTCTGAACCTCTTTCTGAAGTACATTTCCCTTTGTTGCTCAGAGAATCCTTGGAGCTCTGTTTCCATGTCGATGAATTCAGGAGGAATCTGGCCAATGCCTGAAGGTCGTGTGGTGATCCAGAGGCGAGCCGAGGAAAGCAGGTACCCTCGAATTAGGTTCGTCACCAGCGTTTCCACTGGAGCAGGTTTTGTCACATCAACAGGCAGTTTTTCTGCAGCAGTGAAGTCCAGTGGAAGTTGGCTCACATCCAGCCCATCCAATACAAAAATGATTTTATATTCACTCTTATCAAAATTAGAGTTTCCTGATGTCTGCAGTGATGTGAAGATGTGGTTGAGTTCCTCCTTTGTCATGTGTAGAGTTCCAGGAATACATGTGTGGATCAGCTCAGACAGACTGAATGTCTCCTGCCTTGGGAAATTGACCAGATTAAGCATGAGGGGAAACATCAGATGAACATCCTGACTGGTTCTGTTTTCTGTCCAGTCAAGAACAAATTTGTGAACCAAGAAGGTTTTTCCCATTCCTGCCTCTCCGCTAGTCATCACTGTTCTGATGTTTGTTTTTGTTCCTGACGGGTGTGTAAATATGTTGCTGATTTTTGGTTCAGATGGCTTTCCAAATGCCATTTCAATCCTTCTGATGAACCTCGAGAGAGGCTGGCCTCCTTCTGCAGTGATGCACGGCTCAGTGTAGACTTCATCTAAATTGACCGCATTCCTTTTTGAAGTCCATCCTTCATGTATACACCTAAATGTGTCCTGGAGGTTTGATTGCAGCCTTTCTTTGTAGTTTCTAACAGGTTGTGGATTTTCCATGTCTTTGTATGACAGAAACACACAGAACAGAAAATTAATCAGTAACTGGTTACTTCTATATCATCAGCCCCAAAAAACAAACTTTGATAAATCCTAACCACTGTCTGATGAATTACCTTGCATAGTTGTATGGATGTTTGATAATTTATCCTGGAGGTCATTTCTGTAGATTTTCAGGAGGTTCTTCTTCAGCACCTCCACAGCAAAGTGGTTGTACTTCTGCACCATCTGATCCACCGTCTCCTGTCGGTCTGCATTCTCCAGATGACTCTTTGGGATGACTGGAAGACCATCAAGGTCATCCGTCTGCTGCAAGAACCATTTAAAGCTACGAAATTCATCATCTCCCAGCTGCTGTAGTGTCTCAAACAGTATTTGTTTCAGAGCCATTGGGTCCTGCTGAACACAGATCAAATAATTTGATTTTTAGCATTTTTTCATTTTAAAATTTTATACTTCAGCTTCAGGTTGCATAAAAAGCAGCCAGCTTTAATTCATAGCAGGTGTAGTATATCAAGGAGACATTTGAAATCAAAACACAGCTCGTATAATGGAAAACAGATCCTGTTGTCTTCATGTCATAGTTTCTTCTTAGTGGTGAGACTGAATGGCTTCCTGTTTTGCTGGTCAACCTTCAGTTTCAGAGAGATCTACCAAGCCTAGGAGCTCTGCTGTGTTCATCAGTTATGTGAATAATCATATGTAAAATTAGAAATGCCCTGAAAGACGCCTTCTGATTAAAATGCAGTGTTATTATTACTTTTAGAAGAACTGTTAGAAACTAACTAGAAGCAGGCATTCCTGCCATGGTTATTCAGACATGTTGTCTCACCATTTCCAGGCAGTGTTTTGTTCTTATGTCAACTTTAGAAATGAGATCTCTGAAATGTTTTGTGCACTTTAAGTTTCATAATGTCTCCCTACTGCTAGCAGAATGAGTCTGTCTTTATGTAGGAGGCCCCAGATGGTCTTTCCGGTCTGGTTTTCAAAGACACCACAGCATTCAGCGCGACTTCATGTACATTCTAGCAATGGTGCATAAAGAAATTCTGTCTTGGCTTTTCTGGACGGAGTGGACCGTAACATACAGAATATTATCTTTACATGATGCTTCTTAGAAATAAGAAGCCATTCCTGTTTTCATCAAACCACTTCCTTCCTCATGGTGTGAACATTACAGCAGAGGGAGCAAAATTTTAAAAAGTTTGAGAAAAAGCTTCTGTTCTTTACTCTGTGTGGGTCTTTTACTGATTATTTCCATAGAAATAAACCTTCCAGGCTATGAAATTCATGACATGTTCTGTGCTTCCGGGGAGAGTACAAATGATGAGATTTAGTCAGTTATAAGATTTCTATACTTTTAACAAAGTTGAACTCACCAGATAAAGATCAAAACTTTGTAACAGCTGCAGATTTTGGTCTGAAGTTCTTCACATCTATTAAACAGTTAAACAAAACGTTCCTCAGCTTTTAAAACATTCTGAAACTTACTGAATCAAACTCAACATCCTGAGCGGCTACCTGTCACATTTTACTTCCAGTTTTCAGAGCAAACAGCCATGGCCACGTGAGACAGAGATCACACTCAGACAAGGTTCAGTGAAGTCACATTATGGCAACACTTTTCTATATTTACTCATTGTCCTTGGTGTCAGCCATCATTCGTCTCTATCAGTTTAAAACTGCACTGCGCCAGGTAAACCTTCCCCCCTGCCACTTTAACATTTTGATACACTAGTTTAAAAATTACTTTTAGAGATACTAGTTCATTACTCTTGCTTACTAGAACTTTTTCTCCCTGAAGTACACAAAATGTTTACTAGTAAAAGTCCTGGCTAGCAGACACTGGCTGATGACTTGGGCTAATTAGATGAGAATTATGTCTAACTAGTCAATATTTAAAACCCCAACATGTTGACTAGCAAAAGCAAATTATGTCCTCTAGTTTACTGGTGAGCCCTAAATGTGTGCACCAATCGACTACTGCATCTTTAAAATTTAACAAATTAACTGAAATGTGTACCGTGTTCAACTTTTGCATCAAAACACCTGTGAGTTTGGTGGTAGCAAAATATTGAGCTAGTTTGGGCAAAAGTTTAAATTGTAGTTTTAAATTTGTAAATATATATATATATGGCTAATTGCATAATTGAATAAATATACAAATGTCTTGCCATAGCCCCCAACCCACGCTCTGCCAGTGATGGTTTGTTGTTTGCGGCTGGTCTGGGTCTGTGTTGAACATGATGTTTCTCCCATCAGGTTCATTTAGTTTAATTCAGCCAAATGGATTTTAAACATTGATGGAAAACAAGAGGCAACTTGCATTTATTTACTTTGTTTAGTTTGTGATATAAAACCCAGATAAATCTCTCCGTTATCAGTCAGCTGCAGTGGCATTTAAAGGGTTACTTCAGCGGGATTTGACTGCAACAATTGAGTTTTTAGGTGGATTTTAACATTTGAGCTTCTGGAACCAGTAAATGCAGTCAGGATGTAAGTACAGGTTTTCAGTAAGGAAGTGGCTGATGTTCGCTGAGATTTGTGTGCCAAGGGTGAGTTAGTTAAACATTACTTTGTTTTGGAAATGAAGAGCACTTCCACCTTTGACCTCCCAACAACGATGAGGTTCAGTTTGATCCGTTCTGTCTGGTAATAAACACATCAAACTAGGACAAATGCTTTAAAATATTGTGTAACAGTTAATAATTAACACAGATATAATTCATAAAATACAATCTACACTGTAGATTAGAAACAGTTTCTAATCTACATAAACTATTTTTTCTGTAGATTAGAAACAATAATCTACAAGTTACAATTGTTTCTAATTGTAGATTTTATTTTGGCTTGATTTTTATTTTCTGGATGCAGCTGCCACATTCAGACTGGTTCTGGGAATATTATCCATTACTAGATTGTGCAGAATAAGTTCACATTGTCTCAACTCAGGGGAGTAAATATATACACTTTTAACATTTTCTTGGATTATGATTGTTGAATTTGGGTTTTAACCTGCCAACCTCTCTTAGTGTCCATTTAAATTGTTTTATTACATTTAGCCATTATTTGCTTTATTCTAGAAATTTTAAAACTAAGTTTGAAGTATTTGTCTAAATGTTTTACCCATTAAATTGTATTAACACCTTCAGTTTATTTACTGAGAGAAAAGCATAACTGACCACCAGTACAAGGTGGCAGCGCTGCACCAGCTTCCTGTAAATCCTGGGGGAAGCCGTTTGCCAAACGTTAATTACTTTAAACCACAAACTTCACAGCAATCCGTTTTAATATTCTGAATCAAACCCCTGATTGTGTTTTATTGAAATTAAGAGGCAGATTTGGACCACAGAGAGACTTTGTCCTGGTCCCAGGTCCGCCTCCTCATTTACATACGTCACATAGCGTCAGCATATGGCTCCCCCTGCTGGAGAAACATTTCCAAAATTACCAGAAAAAATCATGTTAGAAAAAAACCCTGAGTGTTGTAAAATTACTACATAAAAGGAAATGAACAAAGCTTGATACAAAACCAAAAAATAGAAAACATGAAGTCAGGAGTAGCTAAAGAACATTTTCTGATCTCAGAATACTTTTAAATATTAAATACTAATTTGACTTATGTAAAAATGAAGCCAACCAACCAGCGTCTGGATAAAAATATACTTTTTATTGTTCTTTTGATGACAGCAGATTATCGTCACAGACAGAATTTCATCTTTATGAGTAAAACATGGCAGAACTTTATTAATCTTTTGTTAAAAATTACTTCTGAATCATTCAGTCTCTGAAAGCAGAGGCCTCAAGGCCAAACACACACACACACACACACACACTTAAAACAGAAACTCAGTGCCAACACCAAAGATCACACACTGGCTCATCAAACTACTACTAAATGAAATATAGCTTATTTATTTTCAGGGTTTTGTGCACAGATAGATTCACTGAAAGCTGAGGAAGCTTTGTTTTCTCAGTGGGGAAAATTACAGCTTTAAAAACCAAAGATCCAAGCAATCTCCGAGTTTTTCTCACTGCATTTACTGATGTGCAAATTTCTGCATAGCTTTGAAGCAAAAGGCGACCACGACCCTGTTGATCTGAGAACTATGAAACTTTAAACTCCTCGCGGTCAACTTTCAAGAAAAAGTGACCAGGTTAATATTTTCTGATTGTTCTCACAATAACAGCACAGATTAAGGTGAAATGAAGCAACTTTTTCACTTTTCAAGGTTGTTGCTAAAACAAGACCTTCGGCACAGACCCAAACCTTCTGTCAGCAGGTTGCAGCTGACGCAAGAACCGCCTGAATCAAACAGCAGAACATTAAAAACTTCACGTCACTGAACTTTACAGGCCAGCAACCATGTTTAAACTGTCAGAAAGAAACCTCAGAAAAAGGAAAACCAACTACCAGAACAATCTGGGATCATCAGCATACCTGTGATGGCTTAATACTGTGTTCAAAAACAAAGGCAACTTCACAACAAATGAGCTTCCTCAGGGATGAGGAATGTTGTTCAGCTTCCAGTCTGCTGCCCAACACCAAGTTCTTCCTGAACCCGAAACTTTCTGAGAATAAATTAGTTATTAGCTTAAAAATGTTCCCTGTAGCAGAAGTGGCAGCAGGACACCTCAGGTGCTCGGTGACTTGGTGATCTTTAACCGGTGAAACAAACAACTGGACTTCCTGATAGCAGCTCCGGTTTGCTCAGATTGTCCCTCTGAAGGTGAAAACCTGAGAACTTCAAGGTGTATTAGTTTGGTCGGTTAGTTACAGTTCCTGTGACAAGAGCAGGTTTAAAATCTGATCTGGAACGATGATGATGAGGTAAAGAACACCTGTCGAGCCGGACCCCAACCAGGTCTGTAGTGTGATCCAGCATCGACAGTGAAACGGCCTTTAGGAGCAACCCAACATTACAGAAACCATTTTAAAACAAGCAAGTCATCACTGACAACGTGCAATTTAAAAACTGTGACATCCTATGTTCAGTAGTAAGGCCCGATGTTCTCGTAGCCGGCGTAACTCGGCCAGTCAGGGAAGAGCCCGTGTGAACAGGTGGGGCTGCCGTACCGGTCGAAGTGGATCCCGAACTGTGATGATTCCGAGTGGTGGTTTTTCTTCATGTAGGACCAGACGATGCGGTAGTTCTTACCCTGGTTGCTGTCCCAGTACTCGCTCCCGCTCACCTTGTAGCACACAGCAAACTCGACTTGCTCGTTGGGCCACATCTCGGCAGGCAGAGACACCTCGAAGGAGAAGGTGTCGCTGTACGAGGTCGGGTACGTGTCCTTCACGTATTCACAGCCAACATCCATGTGGCTTTTCCACGAGTCAAAGGTCACCCGAAGCATCACAGACTTCTCAAACGATACGTTTTTTACTTTAACGGTTCCAGCAAAGGCCTTTTCCTTCAGCACGCAGTGCTCCAGACTCACGAGGTTCTGCTCCAGGTTCTGCCGGAATAGCAGGTAGTCTGAGGAGGGCTGAGTGAAATCCAGCACCAGTTTGTCCTCCTCCGTGGACGACAGCGTGAGCTTGGAGCTCAGCATCTCCTGGATGTTCACAGGGATTTCTATGGGGTCCATGAACTTGTTGAAGATCTTCACCTTGGTTAAGGACAGACCTTTGTGGTCGGCAAATGTAACACGTTTCTTTTTTTTCGTGTCTTTGTTGGCGATGGCGCCATCTTCAGGCTCGGTTTTGTTGACACAGGTTGTGTGCTGGAACCTCAGGCAGGAGCTTAGGACTGACTTCTGTACCGTAGAGGTGGTGGTGAAGACGAACTCCTCCTTGGACAGGTAGAGGGGTATGGTCACGTCCATCGGCATGTCGGGCTCAGGAGGAAACATGCACAGAGCACTGAAACACAGAGAAGTCAGACTGTTAGTGTTGAGTGAGAGCTTCAAAAGGTTATTGCTCATCAGAACCGCTCAGCTCTGGGATCCTGCTACATCTGTCGTTTTCCTAACATCTGGTCAATGCTGCTTGCAGAAACGTTGGCTGTAGTCAGTTCTAGACTCAATTTTCTCAATAGATAAAGAAAAAGTTGAATTTAAAACCAATTTTTAGATGTTCTTTCAACCAATCTGAAGACCTTAAAATTATAACTGAAAAACTGAATTTGCCTTCATTCAAGTTTTGAATGAAGGCAAAAACCATTTGGTTTTCTTTGGTCAAGACAACCTTAAAGACATGTGCAGAAATCCCTTTCTGAGGGGGCCACATTCTGACCCAGACCTCACCGGCCCAGGAAAACACTCCCATCTTCAGTGCGTTCATCTCTACAGTTCATGAGAAACACAAAGATTCAAGACAAAAACATTTCATTATGCTCCCCTCATTGCTACCACCCATCCAACAGCACAGGTTAAAGGGATTATTTAATAGTTTCTCAAGAGGTTTTGCTGCATATTTTGGTTGCAACGTCATGGAAAACCTTCGAGTTTCAGCAGAAAGCTGAGCGCCGATAGGAGGCGTCAGAGAAAACAAGCTGCATTGTTTGGACACTGCTGTGCAAACAGAGAACAATGAAGTCTCTGCATTTAGGTTAACAGAAATCTGCACTCAAAACCAAAACCCTGCTGTGGACCCCCACCACCCACTGCAACACAAACAGAGAGGGGCCCAACACCGTCAGGAGGGGAACGCCTCCAATGAAACTGTCTGCAAATGCCCCAAAGAACTTCCAACCCGTCAAAACCTTGGAGTCAAGAACGGAACAGTCCATGAACAGCTGGTCTGTTTCAGCGTTGCCTGATTCACACAGTAAGAGTTTAAGACTGTCAGACGATTTTAGCTCTATGTGGGTTTGGTCAATGCAATAAACACAGACCAGCTTCACTCAGCATTCAGATGAAAACCTCTCCAGATCAAACAAACATGGCCGACTGGCTGTGTTTATAGTCCACATTTAACAGAAAAGACTATTAAAAAAATGCATCTCCAACATCCACCAGGCTTTCTGGTGCGTCACAGCAGTTGATGCGTCTTGTCTACGTTAGATTTCTCTCTGTGTTTCTGTTGCCTCACTTACTGATTGACTAAATGTCACATTCAACCGGCTGCGTTCTCATTTGACCTCGGGGAGCAACACGCTTACGCAGCAATATCTGGTCTGACATGCTGAATATCTGGACAAAAATCTGACATGCTGAATATGAAACAGCAACTGCCAAGATCCTCGTGCATTTTCAGGACGAAGCAACATGGTAGAAAATTATCTAGCATGAAATACAGCCACTGATTCATCAGAAGAGACATTTTAGACCACCAGAACCACCGAGTGTTGGGGGTCAGAGGACTGTGAGTCCAGTGTCACATAGAGACCTGCAGGAGTCCGGCGCTCCAAGCAGATCCGCTGATCTCGTTTGGTCTGACGGATGCTGATCAGCAGAATCTGATCATCATGCTGACCTTCTGGGTTTCCCAGAAGCTCTTTGGTTCGCCATCCCAACAGCAGACTGTGAACGCACACAGGACCTCCAGGCACGTAAAACATTGTTAAACTTCTACATCTACAGTATACATGAACTTTTTTCTCCACTTTGGTTCTAAGTTTTAAAGAAAGAGGAAACAAACAGTATTTGAAATGTTTCTGTGCCTTTAATATAAACACCACTGTGACCACAACAAACCAAGCTTTTAAATCAGTTTCATGAGTCAGAACTCTCAATATAAACCAAACAGAAAAGCACAGACTCAGTTCACCTGCATCAACAGAACCAAGGACCGGGTCAAGGACGGGACCCAAGATGGGATCCTTAGACATCACAATCAGATGACCACCAACATGCAGCAGGGTCACGGCAAGGTCACCACCGTGATAAACCAGCCATGTTTCCTCTGGGACATTTCTGCCCACACGACACCCAACCGGGCCGAGAAGCGCCATGTGACCCCGAGGGCCTTCCAGCCCTGCTGGAGGTTCAAGGGCAGACAGTGAGAACAGGAAGGCTTGTTTTGCTCAGACTGGACGACTGCAGGACATGGAGCCTCACTCTGGGTTTTACACCTAAAGACTATTAATTATTAATCAATGAAGATCATCAATGTCTGCGGACCAATAACCGTTATTATTTACAGCTGTAAAAACTTTACTGAACCGTTTCTACCAAGTATGTGAGACAACAGCAGGAACAATGTAAAGTGAAATTCCTGTAGTCAGAAGACGTTGCGGAGCAGAAATTAAACCTTTATTACTTTCAGATCCAGGCTGTGATTTTTTGGTTCTGATCAGACGTCTTTGCATCTGAAGCCAGATGAGAGGGAGCTCTACTCCTCTGTGTCCAGCTGAGTCATCGGTTTTACTGTCCTGGTTCGTTCCAGCTGTGGATTAAACCACATTATTGACACGCAGGCCAGAAACTCCAAGCTAAAGCCGTTTCAGGTTTTATCGAATATCCAGTAAAACCGGGTCAGCACAATGTTCACTCATCTTGACTTGGAAAGTCTGGCACTTCTCCAGACTTTGAAAATATTTTCACAAATTTCAGTGATTTTAAAATGAATATTTTGTCTTTAATGTTTGAAATTGTGCACATAAAACATGGGATAAGCTTGATATCCTGTTATTTCCTCCTGGCCAGTTGCTGTTTGCGTTTCCACTGTTGGTCCAGAAGGAGATCAGATGTTCATGACAAAGTCCAGAACATGATTATGAAACTAAGACAAATCAGATCCATGCTGTTTGTTTTGCAGCAGTTATGGTTTAAAAACCAAGTGAAGTCATAGAAAACTGTGCTAAATGTTAAATGGGCCATTTTAGCCCCAACTCAGAGGGCCGACGGGGAAACCAGTGACCACTTATCGCTCCACTGCAGTTACACTTTAGCTCTAATCTGAAGTGCAGTAGTGTTTTGTTTTTAAATTGGAACTTTAAGACATTTTGATAAAACCATAAATTACTTTAATAAATCGGACTTTGACTGCGCTCCACCGATATTCAGTGTGAATGACTGGGCTTGATTTATTCCTCTCATCTCATTATATCTGATATAAAATAAACAGTTATGTAGACTAAACTGGGAGCTGAACTGGGTCATATTCAGAGCTTGGCTCCCTGCTGCCTCTTATCAGGGCTGGTTTCTGGGGCAAACTGCGACCCGCCTGGCCCGGTTTGGTTCTGGTGGCTGCCATGGAGACAGACCTTCGGTGCCATGATTTAACCGGCCATTTACAGCCACAGAGGCGCCGCTCCACTGGGGCCTACGTAACCCATGATGGTCCTAGTTCAATCACCAAAACTCTACTTTTTATTGTGCGACATAAACCTTTAAAAACAGCCATTAACCAAAGTGCTGGACAGGATTCATGAAACCACATCAGAATGGAAACAAGCAGGAAAGTTAATTCAGTTCATCTCAAATCCAACTTCACTTGAAAACCATGAACAATATGAACCAACCTGACGGGCCGGTTCCACCATCCCGGCTCCGTTCAGGCGGCTGGAGCAGGAGAACCGGGTCGGTTTGGGAGCAGCACAGCAGAACCAGCCATAAAGTATTTCAATGTCCAGTCAAAGTCATTTCGTTTGATTCTGATTCAGAAACAAAATAAAAACTTTTCCACTGAAAATCAGGAAATCAGATCGAAGACATTTTAAAACTGAATCCATGTGAAAAGTGATCAATTCCTTATAACAACTTTCACTTTTTAAACCCAAAACTAAACTAGATTTCCAGCAGGAAGTCATAACATCACATCTGAAACTGTCACTTCATCCGTGTGTCATCAGGGCCAGAACCGAACCGGATCCTTCTTTTCGTTAAGTTCATTTATCTGATTCTGAACCGAACAGAGTCGGACCTTTAAAAACAGGAAACACGTTAGAAACAAAATCCCGAACCCACCGGGTCGGAATCCGAACCGAGTGGCTCATCTTCAGTTTGAACTGTTGTGTCCGTGGATCTGACCCACATCGGGAAAACCCGCTGACCTTCCAGGGAAGGCGAATGATCCGGATCAGAGGAGCCAGCTCAAAGTGTTCCTGTCCAGAACCAGTGCAGCCTGCTCGGTCCAGAAGAACCTCCAACCTCCCAGTCAGGCAGAAACCAAGCGCCCCCATGTCTGAGCTGTTCTTCATGTTTGCCCTCTGACCTCTCGCTTCAGGTCACTGTCAACTTTTCCTGCTGTTCGAACCACTTTCTGACGCCAGAACCGCTTCGGAACCGCGCTACCGTCCACGGACCCAAAATCAATCCGGATTTCTGCAGCAAACTGCAGTTTTAAGCTCAAAGCGGATGGTGCGTAAAAATCAGCCAGATTCCGTTAAGCTGCGGCTGAAGCGGATGGAAAATGAAATCAAACTTCATTCATTCATTCATTCATTCATTCATTCATTCATCAAACAGCAGCAGCTGCAGAATAAACGGTTCTGCCAGCCGCTTGTCTTCAATCTCAGCTTGCGGCTCCAGAAATCCAGTTTTCTGGAATATTTCTGCGGATTTTCGGTGTTTGAATCGGATCTGCTGTTTCTAGTTCTGCTCAAACGACGCGGCGCAACAATCCGCAGAGTTTGCGCAGGCCGCAGGGCCTCGGTGCGGAGGTTTACCTGGCGCAGGTTCCGGGTCGCGGTTCCGTCCCCACCGACACACCTGGAGCCGCCTGCCGCCCCTCCGCTGTCACAGAGCAACTAGGAGCCGCTGCACGTTTCTGCCTCCACTTCAAAGACCCACGCAGGCTCCGCGTGAAAACGTCCACGCAGCCAATGAGGGCGCGCGCAGGCGGAGTGATCACCGGAGTGAGGGTCCGTGGAGGAGGGGCGGGCTGAGGCCAACCTGGAGGAACCTGGAGGAACCTGGAGGTTCTGGATAAGTAACTCATATTAAAAGTTTCATCATTATGACCAGAAACTGTCCAACGTGTCTTTGCAGCGATTATAGGATAATTACAATGTTTGAAAAATGAATTTATTTCACATTAATTCATATTACATGTTTAATGCTCTGAAAATCCAAACAGATTAAAACAAACCGCTGAATGGAAAGTTCAGTGGAAGGACAAAGTGTCATAGAAAACCAGCGAGATCAGCCTGTGGTTCTGCTGAGGTTCTGGAAGTCCAGGTCGGTTCTGCCCGGTTCTGAGGTTCTGCATGTCGTCACTCGAGTGAAAATAGTTGATAAAAATGTGATTCTGAAAAGTCATCATAACTTCTGATTTAATGTTAAAAAATGATGTCAGCAAACAGGCAAAAATATCAAATTATGCAAAGTTTCATATTTTAAAACAACAAAATTACAAAATGTCAAATTTTAAGCAAAAGAAAAACTTAAAACATGTTTCAATATAAAACTTATTAGGCCTGAAGTTCCTGTATTAATGTTGTAAAGTTCTTCCTGTGATCATATCGTGTTATTTTCCACGCAGCCTGAGTAACATTAGAGAAACAAAGCTGCTGCAGAAACAGGAGGTCTCACTTTGACGTTAACTGAAGGTCTGCGCTTTAGGATGAAACCTGAATTCTTCATTCAGTGAAATGACAGCCACAAGTTTTACTCCAGTCAGAGATGCTGCGTGACAACTTTACTCCAGTAAAAATACTCCAGTAAAAATACTCCAGTAAAAATACTCCAGTAAAAATACTCGCCACCGGTTTTATAGTGATTTTAAGTTACTTCTGGGCTGGTTTTGGACAGAGAGTCAGATTTTACCTGTCTGAGGCAGCGGTGGGACTACAGGACAGTTCAACTAAAACTGCTGAGTCAGCAGCACAACGTCACCTGTGACATCAGCAGATCTGGAGATCAATATGGTGGAATTAGATCAACTTAATGAATCCAAGGAAACCGAGAGCATATTGAAGATCTCCAATCTAAAAGGCCAGAACCCGACCGGAACCTGACCAGAACACAACCAGAACCTACTGGACCCACACCAGCAGAACCTACTGGGCTTTGACTAGGCCAGTCCGATCTCAGCTGCTTCCCCCAGCATGATGCTGCCACCACCACGTCTCACTGTGGTTGTGATGCATTCAGGGTCATGTACAGTGTTGGTTTTCCACCAAATATGTAAATCAAAAAGTGTTTCTTGTTTTGCTGATGCTGCTTCTTTTTCAAAGTGGGGGCCGTGGCCCCTGGGAGGGCCGGCAGGGGGCGCTAGAGGGGCCCCAGAAGGTTGGAGGCAACATGAGAATAAAATACAAAAATGTAAAATGTTACTGAAATATATTTTTAATGATAAAATCTACTGTGTTTTTCAATCCTAATTATAAAATATAATTTAAAAGATGTGATGCTCATCTTTATGCTTGGCTAGCTGTTAGCGCCTCCAGTCAGAGGTTCTGAGCCCGGCGGGTCACTCAGAACCGCTGCTGCTGAGATTCTCTGGTTCTGTGTCGAAAGATCTGAATATTTGAAGCTATTTTAAGATTCAGATTCTGCTGACAGAACAAAACAAACAGGCTGCATGTTGAACTTTGACCTCCTCACTAATGATCTACATAGGCACGGTCTGTCAGCTGATCCAGCAGCAGGCGGGGGAGGGGGGCTGCCGATGGTTCTGGGTTCAGTGTTCTGGTACCGCTCTGATCCTGATTGACATTTTTCTTTTACTTGATCCCAGTTATCAATCAATGCATTAATTATTCAAATTAGTTTAAAAAGTTTCTATGGAAACGCAGCTGAGCATTAAGTCACTGACCATCACTCCTCCTGGCCAGCAGGGGGCGACAGTACAGAGGAAAAACTCTCCTTTAACAGGAGGAAACCTGAGCAGAACCAGAACCGAACCAGGAGTTTTCAGTTTAGTTTAGTTTAGTTTAGTTTAGTTTTAGTTTAGTTTAGTTTAGTTTTAGTTTAGTATTAGTTTAGTTTTAGTTTAGTTTAGTTTTAGTTTAGTTTAGTTTAGTTTAGTTTAGTTTTAGTTTAGTTTAGTTTAGTTTAGTATTAGTTTAGTTTAGTTTAGTTTTAGTTTAGTTTTAGTTTAGTTTTAGTTTAGTTTAGTTTAGTTTAGTTTAGTTTTAGTTTAGTTTTAGTTTAGTTTGTTGTAGTTTAGTTTTAGTTTAGTTTAGTTGTACTCTCTGCTCAGTCAGCGTTGCCTCAGCAGGATGTTCTGTTTCTCACTGCTGTTATGTAAGACGTGTGGAACAGAACGTTTGGACCGACCCGCTGGTACCGGCCCGTTTATCCTGTCAATATTTGCTCAGGTGTAAGTTCACCTGACGGGTTCCGGAGGGGAGGGAGCAGGTCGACGACCTCTGACCCGGACCCGCTTCCTGTCCTGCTGCTGATGAAAACGCTCCTCAGTGTGACCTGAGGCACGTACTCCTGCACCAGAACCAGAACCAGAACCCGGGTCCAATGAGCTCACCGCTGATGATGTCATCAGCTTCATCACAGCATTTAAATAAAAACGTTTTAGCAGCAATTCTTCCAAATCTAAAGGAGAATCAGGAACATTTTATTTCTGTGATTATTTTCTGATCATATTTCAGTTCAAATGAAGAAATTCTAAAAACATCTGGAACTGAAGTTTATTTAGCATCGATTCAGTTCCACAAACCAATCAAAGCAGTTCTGCAGTTTGACACCACAGAAAGGAGCTCAGACACAAAGCTGTGACCTTTGATCCGGTTCTGGTTCAGCACCAGAACCAGAACCAGAACCAGGTCCGCCAGCTGTTTGGGAATAAGTCAACATAAACCCAGCAGAGTCCAGCTCCTGTTTTGACCAGACGAATCCAGATCCAGAGTTTCTGTTTATTCCCTTGTATTCAGACCTTCTGTCCGTCTGAGACCAGAGACGTTTGAACGCAACGCTGCGGCTCCTCTACCTGCTTTTAACGTCCACCTTCACCTGAACAATACTTCTATTTGAAATGGAAGATGTTGGGAAAGTAACTCAAAATGAAATTGTGATGATTAAACAAACCCAAGCAGAGTTTCCAACCTGAGTAGGTAAAAGCTGAGACGTTCCTGAAGCAATGAAAACACATTTTTATCCTGGTTTCACCAGGATTTAACTTGTTCTGTCCTATTCTACGCAGACATTAGTTTTCTTTGAACATAAATATATATTTGTATTTCTGAAAGAGGATACTATTTTTTAAATAACTCAAAAGAGTTTTTAAGATTAAATATTTGTGTATTAATTAATTTGTGAACATAGTTTAAAGCGTCTATAAAAAGGTAATTTGATGTTTGGGAATGGAAGAGCTTTAAACTGATCATTCTTCATGTCCAGATTATAATCTTTAATCTAATTATATCAGAGTGCAGTAATTCTGCACCGGACCAGCACGAACCACCGGGTTCTGGAGGACCCGGGTCCGTTTTCCTGCACCAGAACCGCGGTGACCACCAGGGGGCAGTGAAGAGCGCAGACGGCCCACCCTGCCGCGTACCACAGAAGAAGCTGTGTTGTTTTGCTCAGACGTCACCATCGGTCCTGGAGAACCGGGATGCTGCTCCGCTGATGTCCTCCGGGAGAACCGCGGACGGTGTCGGTGAACTCGGTGTTAGACCCGCTCAGCGCGGCGCGGGGAGCTGCGTGACCGGCCGACGGGCCTCTGGAGGCGGACACAGCGCCACTCATACCGCGGTAAGAGGCGACACGTCAGCGGAGGATGTGGAGCGGAGAGACCGACGCCTGAGCGAGGCGGAGGGTCTCCGCTGGTCCGCTGGGGGGTCTGGGTGGTTCCGGATGGTGGTGGGAGGTTCTGCTCGGACCGGTTAATGAACGGAATCGCAGCTGGCTGGGCTGGTTCTGGACGGATCCAGAACCAGCGACTGTCTGTGAGTGGGTTGATTCCGGGTTCGGTTCGGTTCTTCTGGGCTTAAGGCTCACAGCTAACATTACCGAGTCACCCGGAAGTCTGGACTTCCCTTTTCTGAGACCACGCATGCGCAGTGCGTCCCTGTGAGCTGAAGGCTCTTCATCAGAGATGAAGGCGACCAGAACCAGAACCGGAACCAGTCCAGCTTCTAGGCTGCTGTTTCTGTATGACGCGCAGTGACGTGCAGTCCGGGAGGCGTGGAAGAAAAATATAATGACCAGATCATTTATGTTTTCACTCTGCGAAGTTTTTATTTTTCATTTATCTGAACCAATTCTGGTTCTTGTTTCTGCAAAATCGCTGAATTTCCGCAGTTTCCCACTGAAATGCTCTGAAGCGCAACAGGTGAGGCAGCAGCAGGTGAGGCAGCAGCAGCAGGTGAAGCAGCAGCAGCAGCAGGTGAGGCAGCAGCAGCAGGTGAGGCAGCAGCAGCAGGTGAGGCAGCAGCAGGTGAGGCAGCAGCAGCAGGTGAGGCAGCAGCAGGTGAGGCAGCAGCAGGTGAGGCAGCAGCAGGTGAGGCAGCAGCAGGTGAGGCAGCAGCAGGTGAAGCAGCAGCAGGTGAGGCAGCAGCAGGTGAGGCAGCAGCAGGTGAGGCAGCAGCAGGTGAGGCAGCAGCAGCAGGTGAAGCAGCAGCAGGTGAGGCAGCAGCAGGTGAGGCAGCAGCAGCAGGTGAAGCAGCAGCAGGTGAAGCAGCAGCAGGTGAGGCAGCAGCAGGTGAGGCAGCAGCAGGTGAAGCAGCAGCAGCAGGTGAAGCAGCAGCAGCAGGTGAAGCAGCAGCAGGTGAGGCAGCAGCAGGTGAAGCAGCAGCAGGTGAGGCAGCAGCAGGTGAGGCAGCAGCAGGTGAGGCAGCAGCAGGTGAGGCAGCAGCAGCAGGTGAAGCAGCAGCAGGTGAGGCAGCAGCAGGTGAGGCAGCAGCAGCAGGTGAAGCAGCAGCAGGTGAAGCAGCAGCAGGTGAGGCAGCAGCAGGTGAAGCAGCAGCAGCAGGTGAAGCAGCAGCAGCAGGTGAAGCAGCAGCAGCAGGTGAAGCAGCAGC
>CAEGAE010078812.1:0-25737 GCA_903067095.1 Girardinus metallicus | reverse complement strand
TTTTTCTTGTGTTCCAATTTTTTTTTCCGCCCAACGAGTCTCTGTATGAATAAAATTTGTTTAAAAAAAAAAAAAAAAAAAAAAAAAAAAAAAAAACCTTTTTCACGCTTCCGCGTTTTAAAGCGGATGTGGGGTTTGACAATTTCCGGTGGCTATAGCTAATAGACCTTTTTCACGCTTCCGCGTTTTAAAGCGGATGTGGGGTTTGACAATTTCCGGTGGCTATAGCTAATATAGATCTATTGATCTCCATGTTATCGTTAGTAATGTTAATCGATTTAATTGTGCAGCTATCATCACAAGCTAGCGATATTCAGCACACCTAACTCCTATATTAGCGCATCAACAGAGCTCTCGTGCTACCGAGCTATGCTAGCACTTATGCATGCTAATAGCATCAGGCTAGCGTCTTTCTCATATAGTTGAATTTATTCAAGATAATAATAGGCTTTGTATATTATGAATTCTTACAAAGCCCTGGTCCTTAAATGATAAATTATCATAGCAATGTAATAATTCACTCAAGTCACGCTTTTCAGAAACACAAAGTGCTGTTTTTATTTTATTTATCCTACCAGGCTGAACATGGCTATCTGGCAAAATATGCTACACCTCCCGCTCTCTCCGTCCTTTGCTTCCCTTGGAAATATAATATAAAAAGTTTTGATTGGTATTTCTGGGGTGTGTTCATCCCTGAATATAATTTTAAAAATCAACTAACAGAAAGTGATTAAAATGAAATATTTATTTCTTTGTGTCCTTTAGGAATCCTTCAAACTGTGAGAACGCCTCCTACATCCTGCACCAAGACCATGTCCTTTTTAAAGGATTCCCAGACCTTTTGGGATTTTGCACTTGAGGGCTTCCTATTTGTAGTTTGTTTTGAACATTGTAATAAAGAACTGATGTACTGCTTTAAATGTAATTCCTGTATTTTACACAATAATTTTAAACAAATGGCTATACCAACCAGGGTAATCAGAAAAAGTGCCTGTTTTTACAACTGTACCAACTTTCATACTTTTCAAGGTAATAATAATTGTACATTTTTTACTAAACCTGGCTAATTTAGCAATACGCTATGCAGACATCTTATTAGACTGGGATCACAAAGCTGGTGTGCACACTGTAATATTTAGGAGAAAGTACTGTAATACTTTGAAATTCAAAAATATTTTATCACAAAGGGAAATTAAATTATGTTGTAGCTCATTAATTCAGATTCTTCAAAGAGTTGTTGTAGATGGTGATGGCTGTTGGCAGGAAAGATCTCTGGTGCAGTCTGTATTGCAGTGAATCTGAAGAAGCCTCTGACTGAAGACACTCTGTTTTTTCAGACAGTCTCATGAAGAGGATGCTCAGGATTGTCCATAACTGTCTTGAATTTATAAAGAATCCTTCTTCGCACCATTGTCTCCAGGGGTTCCACATTGGTCCCAGAACAGAACCAGTCTTCTTTATCAGGCCACAGCTCTATCCAAACTATACCAGTGACTTTGAGTAGGACATAGACGAGCTTTACGCAATTCAAGCTTGTTGCAGATGATGACTTCACAAAAGTAAACTACCAGCTATGATTCTCAAATCCAGGCCTTGAAGGCCGTTGTCCTGCAACTTTTGGATGGGTCTTTGCTTCAACACACCTGAGTCAAGTAATGAGGACGTTACTCTGGAGAACCCGACTGCACTGAGGAAGTGAATCAGCTATTAGAGTCAGGTGTGTTGGAGCAGGGACACATCTGCAAGTCACAGGACGCCGGGCCCCGAGGTCTGGAGTTTAGGATAAGGAATTAAAAAAAAGCTACAGAACCAGCGCCAATATCAGAAACTGTACATATTAAAAACAGGAAGTCATTCTCCTGACTCAGCAGGTGTACGTAATGCCTTAGAATCAATGAGCTTCAGAAGTAATGAATTTTTAAGTGATTTTATTTCAGAAGAGAGACTGAATGGAAGATGATGACATGTGACCCTACGCATGTGACTTTCCAAACCAGAACGTCTGGAGCTCAATAAACAACAGACTCTGCCGGCCAGAGTCTAACTCTCCCTACTTGTAATACGGGGGCCCAGAGCCAATTCTATCTTCTGAATTAACGTCCGGGGAACAGTAAACCTCAAACGCAACGGCAATCCTAGCATTTAGAGACGTTTTTTGGGAACCACTGGGGGGACCCAGGAGAAAAAAAATGTGGGAACCACTGGTCTGTGCATTTGTGAATTATGAGACAGTTTTAGCTCCATACATTTCTCGGACTCCCGAATCAATGCTGCCTCCAGAGGCGGAGTTTTCGTTTTATTTTTTTATTTTCTTTCTACCGACTGGCAGACAGGGGGCAGCAAAAGGGTCCATCTCTCTCTGACTGGATCACACAGGACAAGCAGCAACATCATCATCCTCAACAGCATCACCCACCACCCTCTGTCACAAGGACGAGCTCTTCATCTAGACGCGCACAAGAAACAGGACAATCTTTCTTTCTTTCTTTCTTTCTTTCTTTCTTTCTTTCTTTCTTTTTTCCATAATCAGAGGCATAATATTAAAGCATCAAGATGCTGGCCTGCACGGAGCTGATCACCATGTGTCTCCAGTCCGCCAAGCACGAACACTTAAGAAAGCAGCAGGAGCTCGACTACAATCAGAACCAAGGCTTCGCTTTATTCCAGGATGTAAGTAAAACACATCAGATGTTTGAAACACAGACGGGTTTGAGTTGAGCCTCGTGCATGTTTTGGGTCCTTATCGGAACGTGTTCAGCCTCTGTCCGTCTGTTGAGGCGTCGTTTCCTCACCGTACAGTACGCCCGACTCACTGTCCTTCACTCTTCTCTTTATGAATGGCTCTTGCCGAGTCCAAACACCGTCCATTCACGCCACTATTACGTAAGAAAGGTGAGTGCATTAAGAACAAACGCCTGTCCAACTCGGTCATCTAGCATGCGGAAAACAATTGGCGTGCCAACGATTTCAGCATCGTTGTACTTGTCAGGTTATTTGCGTGAAAATGAGAACCTTAAGGATGATTTTGCACCACCAAATCTGCCTGTAAAACATGTATGTTTTATGAGGAATCTCCCTCAAAAAAAGCTCCAACCGAGCTGCTTTTTTAAATGCAGACACGTTTTGAATTATTTATTAGGGTATAAACAGGATATCGCCACTAAGGAAATGTCTTGCTGCTCATCTGCTTAGTCCTCTGAAAGGTAATCATTGAAAACCTTTTTATTTTACTTTACTTTATGCACCACCGAAGGGGAAACAGTTTTTCTGCACCCTGCCATCAATCTTCAAACAGCTGACTTCCAGTAAAGTTAATTTAATTTACCGAAGACACGGCTTCCAAATTTTATTTCAGTAAAGTTGATTTAATTTGTTTTAATTTACAGAATGCACCATGAGAGAGCCAACTATTACCAGTGCATTTTCCTTATACTCGCTAAAACCTCCCTCCTTTTTTCTGTTATTTTCATTTAAGCTGATTTCAATTTAGTTGCTGGATCCACCAGGACAGAGCCAAGTGTCTATCATCAGCATCATTTCCTATCTTTAGACTCTTGCTTGCTTGCAGTATTTCAGTTCCCTCGAGGTGGATTACTGCATATAAAAAGGAAATCAGTCTGCGGTGAGTGTGCATTTGTCTTAAATGTATATTTTCAGTCCCCATCCTCTGGCCTTGCATTTCTTCACAACCATCTAAACTTGCTAATAAACATGGGTTTTTCCTGTTGCTTTTAACAGACGCTTTCACACAATCTCAATGGAAGGAAACCTGTTTCATGTAGCTGTCCTGATCTCTTTATGTTGCCACTCCGAAAATAATGGAATTGAGCTGCACTGGATAGATTTCCAATATTAAATCAACCTAGCACACACACACCCGCACACACTCACGCACTATATTTGCAGTATTTCACAGGGAACTGAGGCAAGTGTGAGGTTTTCAGTCTCCCCAGAACTCCCAAACGAGAGAAAAAAAAACTCTTTGTGTTGTTTCCACCTCTTTGTGAAAAGACCTGTTAGTCCGTCTTGTTTTCTGGTATGAATCCTCTTTACATCCTTGTGACGAGATTTTTTTTGGCTAATACTTTGCCTCTGCATTCTGTGCTTTACAAGGCTTCGCTTTATTCCAGGAAGAAAGCAGAAGAAAACCTAATAAATAAATCCGAGAACCTATCCCCTATTTTGCTACTTTTTCTACATCTTCATAACTACGGTTTAAGCATGAAGTCTGTCTATCCTTCGAGTTAGGCTTAAAATAGTCCAATGGAATTGAATCTTCCTCCCAGATTTCTTCCCTGGCTCGCGTTCGCTTGTCCAAGCTTCCTGTTTGCTTTTCTGTCAGCTGTCTTGGGTGGGATGTGGCGTCGGAGCTCCTGCGGGGGATCTGACAGTGATAGGGCTTCCTACCTCCACCCAAACGTCACCATGGCAGCTTGTCACTCCACAGGAGGCTGAGGGCAGCTGCAGATCATCTGCCAGCTGTAGCCCGAATGTGTCACAGAGCCACATTTCCAGTAGGTGATTACTGTGACTGTGACACAGCGATAACATCCAGTCAGAATGAGAAAGATGAAGTCAGTGGTCATTTTAAGTGATTTTGTAGTTTGTTGAAAATGTAGAATTTGAACAAAAACATTTCTTGTATAAATCTTGATAAATCTCTAACCTTTTCATAGTTTTTCACGTGTTTCACTGGGATTTAACGTGACAGACCAACACAAATTAGCACATTAATGTTGTTTTTTTTATTTTAAAATAGCTCAAAAATATTGTTTTTGATACAATTTTGTAGAGCCACCCAGACTGAAATTTGTGCTTGTCCTTCAGCATACCTCAACCCCATCTGGCTGATAATATTCATGGTTTAACTTACTGTAAATCCTTTTAAAATCAACTGACCTTTATGCATTGTTTTGAACTAGTTTGTTACATCCTGCAAAACAAACCGAACATCTTCTCAGTTTAAACTGCCAACACGCACGTTTTATAGGTGCTTCCCTTGTTTATATTTCAAACAAAAGAAATAAAAGTACAAATAAAATGTTTTTATTATTGAACATCTCCTGCCTTTGTTTAAGCTTGATACTAGTTGTAAATTTTAATCTTGGCTCCTTTTCGTTTCCTACATCGTGTCAGATGTGTTCAAATGGAACGTCAACTTTGAATCTTTAATCTTTTGTAGAGCTTCTTATCTGGGATCCCATTCTGCTGAATCCGTTGTTCATAATAACCGCAAGTAACCTTTTACGTTTAACAGTTTAACAAAAACATATTCAAGATAATTAAAAAAAAAGCAAACTTTAATTAACTAGGAAGATTAATAGCTGACGTTATTGTTCACTGTGACAGAGCTTATGATATTTTAAGAACCTCAGTTTTGTGTAGGTCAGAAGTTAAAGTAATTCAAAAAGCAGTGGCATAAAATGTTTTACATAATTCAGCTCTCGCAATTATCGGCACCCTTGATAATGGTTTATATAAAAGTCTTAAAAAAAATGGTTGTGATGGAGACTTGCCGGGCCAAAGCCTTGATCAAAAGCCACTGTAGAACCTCTATGGACACGCACTGCAGATGTCTGGATCACATCATCAAGAATCTTCTTTATTTGTTATGATATATCTAAATATCTAATGTTTAATTAACCACAATGCTACTGTTAGAAACTGGAAATAGGCAGAAAATAGTCTTGAAAGTGATGAAATTGAAGGGTGTTGTGCTTTTTGAAGACTCCCGTTTGATGTTGAAATTAATCAACCCACCACTGATCTGTTCGGGTTCACTCAGAGTCACTAAGCAGAGAGGAAAAAAAGCTGGAAATAAACAGCCTCTTTGATCTTGCATCTCATACAGACACACACACACGCATTCACACTCACACACTACAATCTGGCATCTATTTAGATTTAGTGTCCTGGTATGTGTGAGGGAGAATTTTTTTCTGGCCAAGTTCTTAGCATGTATTAATGAACATGAAGCAATGTCTCTTTTGAACTGGTCGATCACAGAACTGTGAAGACATTTTGAAGCAGAGGGAACATTTTTAGTGTTGAGAGAGAGAAGAAAGCATGAGATGGATCCGTTTGAAGCTCTTCTGCATTGTCTGAAAATGTCAGATTTTCATTTCCTGTGATGTCTCACTTATTTTAGAGATGTAGAGTTTTTAGGTTCATCTTAACCTAAAAATGAGGTAAATCGGAAAAAGAAAAATACACTAAATTGACTCACTGAGACTATCTTATTGTCTGTTTATGCGTGTATGATGCAGTGTCGAAGTCGAGTATTTATGCCGTTGAGTCCTTGAGATCTTGGGTTGCCTATTCTTTGCAAAAAGTAGCTCTGATTATATTAAGACCCTCTGTGAAAGTCAATTTTGGTGTCTCGCCAATGATTTTCAGTCGGATCTACTTCTGGACTTTGACCGAACCACTCCACTCTACGATCCAAACCATTCCCTGCAGCTCTGGCCATATGTTTAGATCTGCTCTCCTACTCAAACCCTTTGCGACCTCGAACAGAGTTTATTCCAGGAATACCTGAAAATTCTCCCTACAGAATAATGCTGCCACCACCATATTTCATGCGGTGCCATGTGAACTTATTCCCCCCTCAGAAAACATTTCGCAAGTTGGTCAGAAAGTATAAACCGTCTGTCATCTGACTTCTTCTGACTTTCTTTCCACAATGATGCTTCTTGCCACTCCTTGTACTCCAGTTCTGTGGAGTGCATCGACTAATGGTTACCATGTCAACAGATCCTCCCACCTGTGCTGTGGATGTTGAAGGCTTGTGCAGAACCACTGTACTTATACTGAGATTGAGTTACTCACAAGAATACATTTACAAAGTAGATGACTTCTTACAGTAAGTACTGAATTTCATTTAGAGCTTCATGTTAGACTGCTGGTCTATTACAACAGTCCCAAAGTGTCGCAAAGTTTGTGGTGGCAACAAAAACAGTGTATTCTCCTATCACCAAGAAGCTTTTAAATTTAATTGATTTCATTTGATTTGTGCAGCGCATATTAATGAGCGTACGCTATTGCTGTAAATACACCTGCAAATATTGTAGCACAGTCCCACAAAACAAACAACACAATACAAAAAAAAATAATAACAGCATGAACAAAGAAAATAATCAAAAGAATACAGTAAAAACAGCAAATAAAACCAATAGATGGTTGATTAATCCTGTTTTAAAGTACCTTCATCAAAGGGCTAGTATCTTTTAACTGTCTGCACAACAATATCTGTCATAACTAAATTAAAAAGGAAATTTCTAAAAGATGCCTAAAGTTCGATAATCGCAGTGCTGATTACTAACCAGACATTGTTTATGTTTTCTCTTAAAAAAGTGGAGCTCTCTCTAACGGTGACAGGCCGTGTCTTCCAGCTCCTACACCCTTCTGTTAAACGACAGCTTACATTTCAGGCCTGTGTCGAAGTATATTGACGTTTTTTCTGTGCTTTGCATGTTTTTTGTCAACTTGAAATTTTACTAATCCTTTTTTTTTTTTTTCCTCTTGCAGATTTTTCGTCGGGCGGACAAAAACGGTGAGTCCTGACCCAGTTGGACTGACGGGCAAAGAGATCCATAATATTTAAAAATAATTTTGCATGCTAAAAATCTGTTGAAGAGCTTTGTTCAGAAGTGAAACCTTTTTATTCCTGGGGTACTGCAAGAGGAGCAGTAACCGTCCTCTTGCTCTCCATAATAACCCAGGTCAGATGCAGAGATGCAACGTTTTGTCTTTTTTTTCTTTTTGATGTAACTGGATTTGACAGGCTGAACCACATGAGTTCAGCCTGCAGGCATCGCTCGTCGTTTCAGTGCACTGCCATAAGCAACATGCTGCTTGTGGCGGTGACAGGCAGGCGTACACAGAGCTCTGCTAAAAGTATCCACACCCTTTGATTTTTTTTTTTTTGCATTTTCTCAACTGCATATTTCAATGTATTTAATAGACCATTACAAAGTGGTGCACAACTGTGAAGTGGATGGAAAATGATATGTGTTTTTAGGTTTTTTTTGTCCTGCTACAAGCTGAACTACTACAGTTTTAAGACTTTTACAGCCCTTTGATTGGCATTTAGCTCCATCCATCTTTCCATTGTCTTCCATGTCCTGCTAACGAAAAATATTCTCAACAACACAACATGTCTTGCTGTTTGAGTGCTTATTTGTAAAAAAAGAAAAACATATTAAAGAAGCACCAGTTTGTGTTGGTTCCTCACATCAAACCCGATAAAATCCTTTGAAGCTTGAAGCTTGTGTTTGTGTGAAACTTAAACAGCTGTGGGCGTACGAATACTTCTGCAAGGCAATGTAGAAATAGAGCAGATAGGGCCGAAGAGCTGTATGCAAATCGTCACCAACACTAATGCACAACATTTGGCGTCCCAGCAGAATTTTTAACTCCTAATGATACCCGCCTGAGACTTTTCTCTTCTCTTCGGCTGGAATAATTTGTTGGAGCGCTGCCACTTTGCTTCAAAGAATCGTCTCCTCCTCATAGGAAAGCACAGAGCATTTAGCTCTCCGTAAAAAAGCCTTGCTGACAAACAGGGAAATCTTTTCCCGCTTAATTTTTTATTCATGCGCTGCATCCTACTTGTAGCGGAACACCAAAAGGAGGCAAGTGGTTAATGCTTGTGAGGCATCCACCAACTCCGGGCGCTTTTCCTCCTGAGAAATGCTGGATGTGTTGAAACGCGGCGCGTTGAACAGGGGTTGTCTGGGGCTCGCGTTTTAGTGGTACGGCGTTGAAAACTCTGTCGCTTGTGAATTATAGATGAAGAAAATAAAAGGTGCTTCTTTTTTTTTCACCAGGGCTTTTGTGTGCTGATAAAAAAAGAGGGAGGTCGGATTTCTCCTTTCTCTGCATGGATTTGAGTCCTTGCATTATCACTTTGTGGCCAAAGTTATCAGTTTAGGCAAAACAAGAATATGGTATAAAATTTAGCACTAACACCATGCTATTGTTTTTAACTCCTTTTTGAAAAAAAAAGGGGAAATGTTCCTGCGTGTTTAAGGTTGTTATCATCAGACTGCAGCAGAGCTCATTTTGTGTTTTCCTCTTTTTAAACTCAATGATCCTTGCACCCAAAGGATGCAAATAAACAGCCTTTCTAGTCATAAGCCTCTGCGTAGGCCACCATAATACGCCTGTAGTGCCATGCATTTATAATATAACAACAACTGGCTAATATATTAATATCCTCGCAGCCTTTATTATGGATTTAAAAGAAACAGTGAACCGTATGAGTGCAGCAACAAAGGAAACACAAAGCTTCCACTCGGTGATCTTGCACAGAAATGAGTCTTTTTTTTTTTTTTGCTATTACGTGACAAGAGTAATGAGTGATATTATGATTTATTTTGACAGTCTTGCCCTGATTTATCATCCAGAGAAAACAAAAACAGGCATGAAAAACTGACAAGCCAATGATTAGGCTTTGACATAAAAATCTCTAAACAAGGAGAGATGTGAGAGACGATTCAAAACGCTTTACGATGTTTTCTTAAAATACAGCTTAAAAATATACCACTAAAATATCAGAGGGAACACCTAAGCAAAAGCAAGGGTTGCACAATATAAGGAGAAATGGCATTGCCATGTTATTTGTAGATTTTTTCTGTTCTGTTATTTTATTACTCTTTCTTTTAAAGTTATCCCAATTACCCTCCCCGTCCGTTGGGCTTTAGGATACAAAATCTATTTCAGGCGTGAACATGAAGGTCAGTGGAAACCCGTCCAACTGACCAACTGGCCAGCAAAATTTGAATACATCGCAGTTAAAACATTACAGCTTGACAAAAAGTATTGCCCGCTCGCAGTCATTTCCGATTGCAACGTTGCACCCACTAAAATGGCAAAGTGGATTGAGTTTCGCACATTGTGCAGCTCCGGCTTGGTGAGACATTAAAGCGTGGCCGAAAATGTCAGAAGAAAATACATAAAGGGGCGAAAGCTTTATCGCAGCACTACGGCTGAGAAAATTGCACACATAGAAAACAGATTTGTTCTCGGTACAGGTGAGATATCTGAGTGCAGAAAGCGAACAACAAATATGAGGTCTAACTTTTATCCTCCTGCTTCCTTGTTGTCTCAAGAGGAGGTTTAAGGCATTAAAAGAAAAAAAAAAAAATCCTCCCAGGACACAGAAATGCTGCAGCCCCAGAGGGCAGCCGATTAGATGCAAACTTTCAGCTTTTCTTAATCTCTTAAGGTTTTATATTATCTTAAATTGGAAAGTGTTTTGACTATGAGATGCTGAAGCCAGCGTACTCAAGTATATCTCGACTGCACTCTTCATTATTTTAACCGTGGGATTTACCCTGCCGGTTGATTTATTTATTTTTTTCTGCATCAGCACTGAAACGTCGCCTTTTATATTCTGCTAAGCAGGACAGGATGTGCATATTATATTTGTGGCCCATTAGCTGTGCTGGAACGCACAGTGCTGCAGTAGAGTCTCAGTTCCTTCTCTCTGAAGTCTGCGTGTGTGTGTGTTTGTATGTGTGTGGGGGGTGGTGGGAGCGACCTAACTGAAGATATCATTTAAAACCATTTAATTTTTTACAAGTACTAAACTGACTATTACAAAACATAATAAAATATACTTGTAAAGGAAATATTCTTAAAAAGTAACCCTGTTTGTCAAACTCAAAAGCTACATTCGATTTGCATTAAAGCTTTATTCTTCTTTACTCCTTAGCAACATGCACAGAAAGCTCTTAATATTTTTTCATAATATTCAAGACTAATAAAGTATTGACTGACTCCGATCCCATCCTTTTGAAGTTAGGAACCTTATTGTGTTACATTTTTAATATTCTTCTGAATTATTCTGATGTATGTTCTGAATCGTTAGCGCTGCCTTTGTTGAAGCTTTACAGCCCCGGCCCTAAGGGAAGTGTGCAAGAGTTCCTTGAACAAAATAGCAAAAAGAGCTTTTTTATTCAGTCAGGCCACAGTTTGAGCTGCAGGTTTTATTCAGGGCGATGTGAGGCAGGTAGGTAATCCACCGCGCCGCTGCTGCAGACAACACTTGTAATTTCCCTAAAGATGTGTTGGTGCGTAGACACAAAGCTTCCCTCAGATTAGCTGCAGCAACATCAGCATGTTTTTGAAAGAGCAAGTCTCTCAGTCTAACTGTTTTCTGCACATTCTGAAGAATCGTGTTTCATGTCAGAAAGAGTGGAGAAAGTGTGAATAAGATGCATTATTAACACAAATCAGCATAGTGAATATAAATCGACATATCCCTGTTAAAATATCGTGTTTTTGGGATGTAAAATATTTATCTGTAAAACGCCAACAACACCTGCTGTCTTTAGAATCACTGTTTAGTTCGGCTTATTTTAGCATGAAAAAAGACTGGCTCTCTAACGTCTACACAGCCATGATAGCAGGCTCAGCTTTTGTAACAATAATGAGATCATGATAAATCATTTCTGAACTTTTTTTTGCCCCCCTATGTTGAATATGACACATATCTTATACAGTTCCACATATCTTATGCAGACCCTGCAATCCAAACAGAATGCAGGGTAAGGTTACAATCCGCAGTTCTTCACACGAAATCACGGGGAAAGAGATTAAAATCATAGAAGCAGTTGTAAAACCGATAGCTAGCTAGAAGTTAGTAAAATTATTGTGCAGGAATTAAGATGCACTGTAATAACAGTACGGACAGGAGAAAGTTAAAAACCCTTAAATCACCTTTTGATGCCGTTTCTACATCCAGTCTTCTTTAGTTGAGTCTACATCTTCCAAGGGCTGTGACATTGTGAGGAGGTCGTCTTGTTCACAGCTCTATTCAAGTGAGTCTGTAGATTTCTGTCAGGTTCACCTCTGAACTCCGGTTATTCCAAAACTTGTACTATATTCTGGTGATGCCATTCTCCTGTTGATTTGGATATGCTCTCACTGTAATGACAATAAAATCTCTCTTAATCTTCTAGCGTAGATCTGGTTTTAGGTCAAAACTGACTAGACGTTTTCACAGTTTCCTCCAACTTGATAAAACGTCTAGTTCCACCTGAAGAAACGCAAGCTCAGATGATGATGCTGCCACTACCATATTTAGATCTTGGTAATGCAACACTTTGTTTTGTAGCACCTTCACCACTTGAAAATTTGACAAAAAATTACAGTGGGATTCTATTAGACCAAAACACAACGTATGTTTTTTGGAAACTTTTTTTTAGCGCAGTTGATTTTTTTGTGGTTAATCAGATCTTCTATATCTTCTGAGTGACAAAAAAGATTAAAAGCTGAATAAACTAGATCACAAGTTATTTGTTTAAGGGTATGCCCGCTAACCCGGTTATTGCAGCTTACTTTTTTTCGCTTGCGTAGGATACTTATTACATTAAATGTGAAAAAGGTCTGGAAATGATTCATCATAGTTTTATCATTTCATTGAGGATTTATAGACATTTAATATAGTTTATTTTCACTTTTTTTCCCCACTGCATTTGTGTAAAACCAATGCATAAAATGCAAGGCTATGAAGGCGCTTTTTCTCCTTGCCTAGAAGATCTTTATACAGTCAAATACCTGTTAGCTAAAGCTATCAACCTATTTCTACAACCTACAACTAAAATTTCTAAACATGAACATTTTGTAATTTTGGTTCAGTCAATAATTACCAAAATTGTTCCCACAAAAAAAAAAAAACTTCTAAACTGGATTTTATAAAAAGACTTTTGATCAATTTACAGCCAAAGAAAGAAGAAGAGTCATCCTAAGGCGAGCCAACAGTTAATCAACACTGCTTCTTGATTTTCCCCGCCCCCTTGGGTCAGAACAGACTGCACATTCACACTAACCGCTTGTTAATATTTACTGTTTTTGACCTTTTTGACGACATTTCTCAACAGAACATGGCTGTTTGGTTCTGACCGACAAGCTGCGTGTACATACACCCTTAAGCTCTGGGTTTCTGCTGGAGCTCCGATCGAAGAAACAGTGAACGCTTGTGTAACGTGCCATCTGAGCTGCTCTGTATTTTAGGCGTCTTATCGGGTGCGAAACCAAACCAATGTTCTGCCTCTGAAGGAGTTAGATGATGAGTCAGAGATGGAACAGACTGTTTTTACTCCTACATGATGTGGAACATGAAACATTGAGAGAAATTAAGATCAATCTCTTCGTATAGGTTCATCTCGCAGCTGCAGCTATAGACTCAGGCCTAATGTTCCACCATAATCCAATCTTTCAATGCCACAGCTGAATTGTGTTGTAAGCTCTCTGTTTTTTTTTTTTGTTTTTTTTCATTTTCTTTTCCAATACAAAATGTCTTACAAGCTAAGGATTGATGGCATTAACAAGTGTATCTCAGAAAGTGGCGCTGCTAACCGAGTAAAGCTGCTGAGGCCTCATTATAAAGACAGTCTGGTTGTTGGTCTCCTTACAGATGATGGGAAGCTGTCCATGGAGGAATTCCAGTCCTACTTCGCTGACGGCGTCCTCACTGACGAGCAGATGCAGGAGCTGTATTACTCCATCGACAGGCAGCAGACAGAGTAAGCTCTTCCAGCTCTCCTGTTTGGATCTCCTCCAGCTCTCCTGCTTCTCTATTTTTTTTTTTGCTACCTGGCTGCAAGACTTTAATTCCTCGCTTCACCAAGGAATGTCTACAGAGAGCCTACATTCTGGATGATTATTTAAAATGCAGTGTGAAGAATGCAAATATAAAAAAATACAAACATTTCATTAGACTGTTGGCTTTACGTGTTCCCCAGTTTTACTCTCTGTTGCAAATAAGAAAAACTGCGCAAGATGAGCAATTTATTGCTCCAGCTGTGCAACAATATATCAAACTGGTTTGCAAGTGATTGGCGATTACACCCCAGTTAAGGGCCACATGACTGCAGCGGCTCATAATCGCTACTTCCTGATGACACACAGAGAGTTTTCTCTCATGACTTATTAGTAGTCGCTGTGAGGAAACATTAAGAAAATAACAAAGGAAAACTGAGGACACAGTGAGTTTGCACAAAGTAGGAAATGGCCTGAGAGAGATCACTTCAAACAGCTGAAATCCTGATGTATGCCAGGAGCCACAGCACCATTAGCAGGAGCCGCAGTGGCTGTCAGCCTGAAACGACCCAAGGAGCAGCTCATTATTTTTGACAGAAATGCTCAAAAATACAGATGAGCGGCCGATTAGAAAGTGGTAGAGAGACTTCCTCTTCACATGACACTTTTGGGACCCTTTTGGGTGGCATATTCTGACAATAATCCTGAGTAAAATACCACAGTTTCACAACATTTACATAAAATAGTTTGTTTTTTATTGAACACAGAAAAGAGATATTTAATCCTACTGATTTTGATGTAACATTTATTTTAACAGTCCTCATGATGGTATCTGTAATATCTTTTTATGGCGATTGTGTTTTTGATATGCAGACTCAAGGCAAAAATGTTAATTTCATACTTTCTTTTGAGGGGTTTCAGATTCAGATTCAGATTTATTCAAGACCCCAAATGGGCAATTAATGCTACAGCAAGTATGTGATTATAAAAGGGCATAAAAACTATAAAACAAAGTATCAAAAGTAAAACAAAAACAAAAAAAAAAACAAATAAAACATAGCAAAAAAGACATCAAATATAAATCAAGACATAATGGGCATTGTTTAAGACGAGAGGTTTCCTGTTTAAAGTCTTCCTCATTTAATCTTCGTTTCACTGATTACAGAACTTGTAAAAAGTGTTACAGGCTTTTAAGTTTCGCCTCCTGATCTTTCCACAGCAACCTGGACATAGACAAGCTCTCAGGTAATGATGCTTCTTCACTTTCTCATAACTACTTTGCTAATAAACCATTTTAAATGTTGCCAACTTAAGCTTCACTGTATTGCTAATCTCTATTTGAGAGGTAATCAGTCAAGCCAGTGCTGCTGTGTTTTGTTCCTATTGGAAATGCCACTGATAGGCTAATTATAGTTTTTTGTCCCACAGCGTACTTCACTCCTCACCTGGGGGAATATGTCAACGTCCTGTCTGCACTGGAAAAGCTGAATGTGGCCATCTTAAAGGCCATGGATAAAACTAAAGAGGTAGGTGATTAAAGCTTTTGTCAGCTCGTTGAGCTGAATTTTCCCTGTCAAATCTTCACAGAAACATAACACAACAGCTTTCAGGATGTCCATCGGCATCCTCCATCTCCGAAAGCTGCTCATTGGTGCTCCACTTGTCAACTTCGTGCAGCCTAGCATGACTCCCTTGATCTGTTATTTAGTCTGCACTTCTTTTCCTAAGTGACAATACTTTCAAACATGAGCTATAGTATGATTAACAAAATGTGCAGCTTAATATAGTGCAGAGTATCTAGTTTATATACTTTGGATCAACATTATTAGATTCTTTCTCTTCTTTTGCTCTTTCCTTTGGTTTGTTATTTTTGTTTGTATTTCCTTTTAGTTCACGTAAAGCATTTTGAATTGCCTTCCTGAAAATGTGCTATGTAAATAAAATTACCTTACCTCACCTTTAGATCTCCTCATTATCCGTCATTGTCCATCAGAGGGAAAACACAGATAACAAATGCTGCGAAACTGTTAAATACATTGTACAGTATTTGACATGAGGGACATCAACACATTCCTCTTTGAGTTTAAATGTTCATTAAATCTGATGCAAGTTTCTACGTATTCCGAATGATCATTATTTAGCTTTCACGTATAAACCAACTCTAAGAAACAAATCTTTCTTTTTCCGCCAGTCAGAACTCCATCATCACGTACTTGTGTTTACTGTTATCCAGTCTTTGTTTTCAGATAACAAGACTTGGTATGTAATAAAAATCTCCAGCCTCGGCTTCTGTTCGATGCTAATTAGTTTCTCACAAAATCCTGCTGGGGAGCAGTCGAGCCGAATACATCATATTCCATGAGATGAAGAAGTGGATTTATGCGTCTGCCCATTGAGAGCGCTGTGATCATCTGGGTTAAGGTGCAGTCAGTAAAGATTAGCGTCAGAGAACTTTTCCAAAAGATGTAATCAATAGCTAAGCCCGGTTTACATTGATTCCCAACAGACCGGTGTGCAGAGCCAGTTAGCGAGTAATTTTAGTAGTTGGCACAGGAGGAGAGTCATGTTCGGATGGAGAATAGACAGATGCTTGGCTGTTATAATGAGGTGTTTCTTTTGTTTTGTTTTTTTCATCCAGTGTTATGCAGCAGTTTATTTTCACTGCAGAGGATGATGGGTAACAGGGAATTATAGATGATAATTACCAAAGACAACCCGCCCGAACGCTTCAGCTGAACTGACGTCAGATTTCCTCTGAAGAAAAGGAACATAGACCTGTGGTCATGTCTGAACTTTCTTCTCCTCTTGTATTCTGATTGCATTCTTTTAACTCTGGAGGGTGCTTTTCATTTCCCCCCTCCTTGCCTCTTCTTCCATCTCTCTACATCTCCTATATGGTCTCCTTGTCTGGCAGCGTTTTTTCTTCTTCCAAGCCGTCTTACATCTCATGCATTTTTCATGTTGCTGATAGTTGGTCAGAAAGTTTTTTTTTTTTTGTTTGTTTGTTTTTTTGCTTTAGCCCTGAGGGGAAGAGCTTGTTTTTAGTCTTTTTGAGGTCAGAGTTTTTGAAGAAAAACTTTGAGGCACCTCTAGGATATGCCCTACCTTTTGCTCTACCGCTAGGCAAAAGCCTGGGATTTGAACCCAGGACCTTATTTCTGCAAGGCAGCAGTGCTAACAGCTGCTAAGCCTGGACTAAAGCTGAGCACTCGGGATAGGCATTAGCCATCTGCTCAACAAACCTGCAAGGACTTAGTTGGTAAAATAAACAAATTAACTTATAACTTCAGATGTGCTAAGATACCACCAGGTATTTTTGCATTTTAGAAAAATATCTAGAATAAAATCTTTATGATAATTTATTTGTTGCGTAAAGCTGATATTTACTCCTTGATGCAGCTGCTCACTTGTTTCAAAATGATATGAAGGAGAAAAGCAGGAGAAAACAAAGGTCCGTCATTCATGTGTTGTTGCTTTATTACTGCTGAGACAAACAAGTACATAGGTTTTAACAATCTCTATGATCATTTTTCAAACAGTTCTCCAATGTTTTTTTTTTTTTGTTGTTGTTTTTTTCCCTTCAAACTCAATTTTGTTGCACCACGGGCTGCAAGTGAGAATGATGAGGTTCATTACTTGACAAAAACTGTGCTGGGAAAAATGTATTATCTACCGAAACAGCCTTTTCACTGGAGCTTCATAAAATCCTGCTGAGATCTTGTGTTTCTTAATGGAATAAATCTATAAAATCTCGCTGGCTTTGCATTCCTAAATCGTGGGTAACCTAAAAAGTGACATCATTCACATGCTAAATATTTCATTGTTAGAGTTCAGTCTCATGTCATTTGCAGCTTTGAGTATTTTTTCTAGATTGCCCTGTAGCTCTGTCAATTTTCTTTACTATTATCCTGCTGAAGACAAAATATTCCCAAATCGGTGACGTGTCCACCATGTTTCATGTCAGACATGGTACATTCAGGCCCAAGTGAGGTGTTTGTTTTCTCTCACAATTAGTGTTTTGCACGCAAAACAAAATGCTCCTTTATCCAAACACTTGCGCCTTCAGAGTTTTCATGGCCCTCTTTGCTTCTTCACTAATTCATGCTCTCCTGTCCGTCAGGTTAGGTGGTCGGCCATGTCCATTGGCAGGAAAGTAGTGCCAAGTTCCTTTTATTTTTTGGATTGGACCAATAATCTTTAAACGTGTCCACATCTTTTCCCCGTCTTTTGTGTTCCTTGGTGTTCATGTTGTTGTTTGTTCACAAATGTGCTCTAAGTTAAATTACCCACAGACATCCACCCTATTAACTTTTTTTTTTGGTGACTTCTAAAGCAATTGTTTGAACAGGATTTTGTATTAATGCATCACAATAAAGGGTGAGTAAAGGCATTTTTGCATTGCTTTGCTTCCAATTCATTGGAAGCTTTGTGTTTATGTGGTCTATTACATGAAATCCTGAGGTACATTACATTTTTTGGAATATTTAACAAAAGTTCAGTTTACATAAGTAGTTTCCCTGGATCTGTATTTAAATATATGCGCTGTTTTCGTCCTTTTGTTTAGTTTTCTTTATACAAGCATTTAGGTGATAGCTATGTTTTTTTTTTATTCCATCAGTTCAGTATTAAAGTACATGAAAAGGAAGGATAGTCGCTCCTTTTGAAGTGAGTTATCACATTAACTGTCTCGCTCTGGCACTGAAACATAAAAACTCTCTAAAGATTTTACTGGGTTTCAGAACTCAGTGCTGCCCAATTCACAGCATTTTCTTCAAATGTAGCTTTCCAACAGTTGGTTGCATGTTATCTTTGAAATATTAAATTATTGTCCTTGAAATGAATTATTCCTTTGATCTAATCACATCAATTTGTGATGATGGCAGGAAGCAGCCAGAAATGTGTTATTGATGTAAGAAATGTGTATCCTTTTTCATTTAAGGTTCATCAAAAAAAAAAAAAAAAAAAAGCAAATTAATTGTATTTTTAAAGATAAAACTGACAAATTCGATATTGCAAAGCTGTAACATTTTCTTTTATTTATTTTATTAATGATAAAAGGTTACCTTATCTCTGTGCTTTTAGGAGTATCAAGGCTCGTCAGTGCTTGGTCAGTTTGTCACTCGCTTCCTGCTGAGGGAAACCTCCTCCCAGCTTCAGTCCCTGCAGTCCTCCCTGGATTGTGCCACAGAGGCTGTCCATGACCACGGCTGCACAGGGAGGAGGATGGTGAAGAAACCCGAGGACCTCCCCATCCAGAGGGTCGCCAAGCGGCCCAACCGGCGCATCCAGAAGAACATGTGTCTCTCTCCCACAGACCCCTACTCCGGCATGCTCACCACAGGTGAAATATGAGAGAAAGGAAATGGACCAAGGCAGGTTCGCTGCTGTGCTAATACTCTGTTTCTGGTGTCAGGGGTAAGCGTGGAGCCAGACAACCACTGGGGCTCCCAGATTAACCAGCTGGAGGAGCTCATGGATAAACTGGACTGTGAGGTTGGTGGGAAATAAATCAGCTCTTTTCAGAGTTTATATTGCAGTATTTTTCTTGTTTCATAGCAAGAGCTTCATTCTGTATTTAGCACCATTCTATTTTAAAAAGCCTAATAAGTCGATCTTTTATGTTGCTACTGAAACGTGGCAGGAAGCAGTCGCATAAAAATCAGCTTGAGCATTTCATTGCAACGTTTCTGGAGTTTTTCCATTAAGCCGGAGAGTTAAATGTGCCATAAAGACGTTAAGTTTCAGCCAAAAGCTGCGTTGGAGGAGAAAAAAATTCACTGCGAGCTGTGTTGTTACCAACAACAATGTTGGAGAAACTATTTGAGCATGACTGTTTTTTTTTTTCAGATGCAAAGTTTATTTTCAAAACATCTGACATCCGAGATGTTGCCAAATTCACTTACAATGACATGTCCAAACATGCCAAGCTGATGTTTTTTTATGTATATGAACTCCAGACCGTGTGGACTCTGGAAGTGAAAATCCGATTGATGATTTAAGAGAAAAAAAGCTTTGCAGTGCTGATCTATTTATTATTTTTTTTAGGCATCCGTTTAAAACTTAGATAAGATTTTAGAGCACAGATATCAGATTTATTGCGCTCGCCCTCCAGCATGGTAATAATGGCATTACAGAGCTCTGCTGTGCACTGGAGAATTTTAACATAATTCACTGGAGGGCTGATGTGAATTGTGTGAAATCTGTGTTTTTGCGAAACAACATGAAGAAAAATGTGTTCTCCGTTTTCAGAGTCCACGTCTTGAACCGCTTAACGAAGACACTTTGGCAGGAACATATAAATCGGTGAGTCTTTAACATTTGCAGATTATTTTGTGCAAAATGTTTCCGCTAAAAGGTCTGCATGGACTCTTCGTGGACATTGTGGTCACATCAATTCTGGCCTGATAATGATTTATGCAAAAGGTTATTTTTTCAGGCTGGAGTGATGATACGAAAAAAAAAAAAAAAAGTCAAGTTTTAAGAACAATCATTTGTTGTTCATTTTTTGATGTATTGTGGTTTCTCTGATTTTAACACCTATTAAGATTTGGATAAATTTCCCATACCAAGCTGCAAAAATCTTTGCTTTTTTCAGTCGTGGTATAGGTTCCTCCTGAAAGAAACTGGCTTGATATTTCATAACTCGTCATAAAACACTTGGGAGTTTATTTAAATTATAAGATTTTTGTGCCTAAGGCGGATCCTTGAGTTCAAATTGTTTAAAATAATCCCAAACACAGATCAACGCTGCCTTTGGAATGGATGAAATGTTAAGGCTCCAGATTGACCTTCCTAACACACTGATTTCCACACAATGAATATATATGAACTCTGCTTATGAACCAGAAAAAAAAACAGCTTTACTAAACGTAACCCAAAGAAGAAATGTGCTCGTCTACTTTCTAAATTTAGTTGTTGACTTAATAAAAGATGTGATTCATATGGTATTCCTAAATTGTAAAACTGATTTGGTTTATGATGTTCTGTTACAACATCATAGCAGGTTTTTGTTTTTTTTTGCTCATAATAAAGTCCAACTGCTTTCTAATGCTGCACCAAATAAAAGTTAAATGCTTTTGAAAGTTCTGGCAATTTCCAGCCATTTTCCCTTTGTAAGATAAACAAAATAAAAGAAATAGATGACTTATTGAAGATTATGAAGAAAAAGCGAAATCTGTTTGCCCAACATGTCAGTCTGGTGTAGCAGCTGTCCTTCAAAAAAGTGACCCAGACAAAAATATGAGCATATTTCAGGTAAACTGTGAATTAAGGTTAGAAAGTCTACCAGGTTGAAAGACTGAGAGTCTCGATATGAAAGAGAATAACTGAAAAATCAGTTGTTGCCAATTGTCCAAGAGAGCCATTTTTAATGTGAGAATTTTCTCAATTTCTACCACATTTGACCACCTCTCATTGTTTGTCTGTTGACATCTTTTTCAATATTCTCCTCAGAACATTCTTTTGGTCCAGAGGCAGATGTCTGTGAAGGAGAGAGATGTGGAGCAATTTCAGCAAGCTCTCAAAATCTACACAGATGCCACCAGCAGTCAGCTTAACAACCTGCAGTATGTCCTCCTTTCTGCGTCTGTGCTGTTTTCGCCTGAGGATCTCTCTCTGTGATTTCATGCATCCATTGCCAACTGCTTCAGTCCTCAAAGATATCCAACCCAGAACCACTCCCACTGCCCTCATTCTCTCTTTTTTTGCTATTCCTGTTGTCAACAGCGTTTCAGTCCAAAACCTGCCAGACAGATCATGCTTCATCATGTATGAGTTCTGGCAGGATCGTCTCTCCTGGATGAGGTACTGTGTGCTCCCTTATTTTAAATTTACAATTGAACTGTCCAAACATTTGCCAAGCGCACAGAGCTACTAATAAATTCACTTTGAAGTGCACGACTGATAGTTTTCATCTTTCTTTTTTTTTTACAGCTATCTGCAGTCGTCCATCAGCAAAACCTTTCAGCGATGCATCATCGACTCGCTGGAAGAGCCAGAAATAGTCTCCACTATGCTTCTCCCAGGTACAAACTGGCAAAAGAAATATCTGCTTTACTGAAACAAACCATACAGATTGTGAATGCATAGTTTGTGTTCGTTAAATTATTATTAAATTAGTTGACTCCTAGTAATCAGTTAATCACTACCAGTGGAAAAAACACAGTCCAAGTTGGGACTTAGATGTCACGTTGGCTTTCTGAAAGGACCTAAATGTGAAGGGTGGTTGAAGTCGACCCTCTATCGCCAAGTGAGGTACTGACATCACAGTGGCAATCAACTTTTTGGATCTTTACTATAAACGCATGAAACCAATGCCTGAAACGGAAAGATATATTGATTTAAGCCCCATTCACACCAGCCTTCTATAATTGGAGGTGAACGTGCAACTACATTTTCTCTGGCTAGAAGAAGAAAACTCTGGTCTTCATAAGCTTCAGGTGAACACAACGCCGGGGATTATGGGTAATCACAAGCAAAACAAAGCGCCTGTACATGACTACAAGGAAAAACGACTCATTGCCACGTCGAGGGAGGATGAGGTAGAAGCTCTGATATGGTCCGATAAAGGCTTATCACAATTGCTGTTAAGTGTTTACAGGAAGAATGTGGTATTCCCTCAAACAGGAGAACATGTCCAGAATTGGACGTGTCCCATTTTTATCCCAATATCCAAATAACGTAGAACATTGTGGTTACTGTACACAGGTTAGCTTTAGAAGATTCTGCTTGTCGTTTTGCCTGTTGCAAGGTGTTTTCTCATTATTGTTGTACAAATTGCTTCATTTTCCAGCTTCCTGGTGGATCATGAACAACAATTGAACGAACACAGCTGCTCAAAACACAGTGGAAGCAGAAGAAGGAAGAAACCTTTTGGTTTGAAACCAACTTTTTTTCTCCCCCCTTCTGGCATGACTGGGATTGCTTTTGTAACATTTTCAGTTTTAAAAGAAGGACAGACGAGAAAAATGTGCAATACTATGACACAAACAACAATCTCAGATTGCAAAAAAAAAAAAAAAAAAAAGAAGTAAACCAGTGTTTAACTGGGCAATCAAAAGCCTAATGCTCATTTCAGACTCACTGGCACATTTCAATCTACTTACCTTTTTGAAACACAAGAGAGATGATTAAAATAGGATGTGCATGACTTATTTTTCTCTGAATGCTTGTTTCTTTTTTTCCCCAGAGTTGCATCTTGCAGTAGATAGATATGACAGCAATGGCACAATAAAGAAAAAAGAGACGCAAAAATAAAATCTTACCAGTCCATCCACTGCTTTTTCCTCCACACTAAGAGAAAAACACACACACACAACAAAATCTCGTGCTTTGGTGTTCTCCTTGTGCTGTTGTGCGTTGTTGTCTCCCCCAACGCTTCGCTGCCAGACATCCTTTATACAGACAGGTCAGACAGCCATCTCATAGGACAATAGCTATCGAATAATTATGACCTGTATCTGAACATCTATCATCTGTGTCACTCTTGCACTTTAATAAATATATCTATATGGAACATGAACATTATTGTGGAGAATGAGATTTTTTCATTTTTTTGATTTTTATCGTCTCTTTGTAAAATGTAAAAATCAATTTGCTGTTACGAAAAAGCTAAGAGAGATCCTAGTAGAGAACAAGTCACCAGATAATCGTTACACTCAGCATTAAATGAGTAAAAAGCCATTGCTCTACATATGTGTTACCAACAGAATTTAGACGTTAAAAAATAAGAAATCTTTATTTTGGGAATACTGCTGGACTTGTTCTGTGTCTTATTATGCTAGAAAGAACCCCAGTTTGTGTACAGTAGATAAAAGTCGTAGGACTGATGTAACTGTGGTTTAACTCTGTATATGTACATTGAATTAATATGTAAAAGTTGAGGTTTAATATGGGGAATAAACATGACCACTCATTTACTTGGAGTGTTTATCATTTCTTTTGTGTTTTATATCGATTCTGTTTTGGCTGTTTGTTTTTTGTTTGTTTTCTGGCATGAATTAAAGTTTAAATGAAAGACACGACTAATTTGTTGTCTCTGTTCTCTGTTTGCTGGTAGTTTCACGTGAAACTATCAGCAAATTCACAGATAAAAATGGAAATCATTTTATTTCCCTCGCGGTTGTCTGAAATAATGTGCTAATATGGGCTCACTGTTTCATCAGCCTGAAACTTTGACCAACTTCTAGAAAGTAATTGAACTCCTTTAAACAATGACGGGTCTATTACATAACTCTGCTGATTTTCGGGTTTTCAAAGCCGACATGCACCTGGAGGCATTTTGCTCAGCTCAAACCCCCCCCACCAAAATCCCTTCAACTATCTGACAAAGAGGTGCTTCACACTTCACACAATCTTATTGTATATTCAAGGCAGGTTGTGTGGGACTTGGATGCGTGAGAAAGACATATTTTTTTTCAATAGGATAAGACACTATAGGAATTTTGACATACTTTGATTTCTGATGAGAAAAAAAAGGATAAAATGAAACTTTTTGCTGCAGTTTCTACAGTAATTTCGATATTTTGTCACATTTGTGAATGTGTACATCAGTGACTCAAACTTTTTAACTATCGCCTCCCTTTTCACAACTAAGTTTCAGGACTAAGAACTAAGTTTTACATTTGTTTTTTGTTTTTATTTTGTCACCAAACATAAAGAAAGAATGAACATGAACCAAAAAGTAGTCAGAATCCAAAAGTTCAATAACTCCAACACAAATTATAAATCCAAAATGGCTGGATAATAAAATAAGGAAATACCTGCAATTAAGAACAGATTACTTGAACTTCTGGTTGTTCACACAACTGGAAAAGTTACATTCACTGTTTGGAAAAAAATCTAGGTAACACTTTTAAGAGTCACAGTATAGCCTCCAGTAAATCCAACACACAGGATAATGATCTGATCTATGGCAGCAGGCGGGTTTAAGTCAGTTTAAATAAGGTTTGTCTTAATGAAATCAGTGATAGTTACACAGGTCTTCCAGGATTACACAAAAACTGTTTCCATTTCCAGCAGGTTTGCTGTGCCTCCCAGCATGTAATAGATTCCAGGAGACGGGCTGTAGAGCGCTGTCACAGCCCTAAAAAGCGACCTCCAGCAGTCCTGAATACCTGAGCTAACACTCAAAAAAACAGGTTTCTGCTGAACACAGTGGAACCGGATTCATATTTACTATGGAAAACCAGAATTAGCAGCTCCCCTGCTTACGTCCGGCCTTTGTCACAGTTGAGGGCAGGTTTACTTAGCTCACATGTAATTGATGTGAAAGGGTCTGGTGCAGTGATGGAGATCATTATGCTGCTTGAATCATCATTCATGACCAATTTTGTCACAATCTGGGGAGGCATATCCATGCAGGAACACACACACACCCACACCCCCACAGCCCTCTACATGCTTGGCAACAGCACCCTGACAGACCAAGAGCAGATGGAGTGGGTCCTGTTCCCCCAGTGGTCAACATGCTCACCTTCATGTGGTGAGAGCATGCAGTCAGTTCCTGGAAGAGGAAAGTGTTGATGCCACTGACAGCACATTGAGCAAGTATCTATAATTCATACTTTGTATACATTAGAGAATATTTCCAGCAAATTCTGTTTTTTGTATCATGAAACTTGTTTTTTGTGTTATCTGTCCACTCTGTGAAAAAAGCTTTGGATAAAACAACTAAAATCCAAACATTAGCGTGATTTTTAAGCTGATGATGAATGTCTGTAAGCTTCTGAAATGTGCTGCTGTACATATCAATATGACATCAGCGGGTTAGAGTGATAACATTTCAATGTTTGGGGTTCCTACATGTGGTGGTGTAGATTGTTGAAACGGTCAGACGAGGCGAGACGTGTTTGATTGGCTTGGGAGCAAAATAATCTAAACAACAAGAAGCCGTGTGTGAAGAGGCCGTGTGCAGGAGGGAAACTGAGGTCATCTGTCAGGGAGTATTGATGTTGAAAGCAAGCAAACTCAAGTGGAAAGCATTTACTCTGATTCTCTACAAGTGAACACACACATTGTCATGGTCACACACCAGCAGTTAAAACTGCAATAAGCTGCAGTGGAGAAATGGAGGATATATATATATATATATATATATATATATAAAGCCTATGACTCAATGCCACACACCTGGATCATTGAATGCTTAGAGATGTACAACATCAATAGGACTCTAAGAGCCTTCATTGC
>CAEGAE010078806.1:0-23210 GCA_903067095.1 Girardinus metallicus | reverse complement strand
TATATATATATAACACAAACAGTTCCAACTTTTCAAAATTTTCCCGTGTTCTTCAACTCCTGACAACAACTTCCGCCTCCGTCACCAACCTTCTCCTATCTGTTTGCGGTCAGGCTGCAGCCGAAACCCCTCAGCCTTTAGTAAACAGCCAATCAGCATTCAGTATTCAGACGCGCCTCACACCAAGATCCCACTCCCTACTAGAGGGCAAAAACCCTGCTTGCCAACGATGGCAACTTTATCCTGACAGATCATCAGTCGAGCAGGTTTTCAAGCTAGCTAATCGAAGACACTGTTGTTGAAAACACCCGAGATCATCCCATTTCCCCATGCACAAAATCCGTTTCTCATTTTTCCATTTTTATTTCTCAGTGTCAGCATTAGGGAAAGATAAGCTAGATAACATGATTGGTTTTACTTATTTGATTATTTCTACTACTGAAATGAAGTTGTACTGACCCTAGCAACATTGCCTTACTAAAAAAATATTTAGCATAAAGAAAATCTAAAAGATTTTGTGGACATTCAAATAATGTGTCACCTCAAAGTTCTTCAGCGGTTGTAAAATAGCTATGATGTTTGATTCTGGAAAGTAAAAGGTGGGTAACGTTTTATAAGTTTTTTGTATCTATAGGTAGCCAAAATAGTAAGAGAAGTTTTGAAGTTGTTGTCTGACAGGGACCAGCATATTAGCAACTTAATTCTCATTATAGTCTATCATAGATGTTGTTATTCTTCTCGCTTGCGCATATCAGGATGCAGAATAGTGACATTTGTTGAGTATCAGTGACATTTAGATGAACGCGACCTGGACGTTAAGTCGCATTTGAATCAGATACGTATCGGATACCAAACTGGCATGGGTGGCATTGGAAAAAAATCTGTCTTGTGTTATTCAGACATGAAAAGATCAAATACAGGTCACATTACATCAACAAATTTGGAATTGGGTCACTTCAGGCTACAATGTGAACGCATCCTTAGATGAAGAAAGTTAAAACTAACAACAAATTAATTGTTGTTAATTATTGTTGATGTAATATTAACAATAAAGCTACATAATTTTTCAAAGTCCAATGTCTTCTAATGTGTAAGGGAAAATATTAATGACAATATAATAGTGTCCTTACTGTCAGTTAAAACTAACAACAAATGATATGGTTTATGACAAGTTGCCATAACAAAGACATTTTAAATAATGTCAACCTTGTTTTAAAAGTGCTATTTACTGAATAACACTTAATGACAGTCATAAATATTGATGAAGACTTCTTCATGTTTATAATGTGTCATGTCAACCTTAAGGTGCATTCCCACCAAATGCATTATGCACATCCAAAAACATGTCCGACGGTTGAAGTTCGACGAGTGTGCATTTTGACATTTTGGTCTTCAGCTAGCATTTCGGGCATCTGGTGGATGCTGTAATTTTCCGTTTTCTACTTTTTTTTTGGGTGCGTCAAACGCTTCAAACCACGCTGTGCTAGAAACGCAATGCAAGAGGCCCTCAACTCGCCTCCAAATAAACTTTGAATGTAAACCAGAAGCGCCTGATGCCCAACAAGTGTTTGGTGTGAACGCACCATTATGCACACCCCTTCAAATAAAGTGTTACCTTTTTTCTTTGTCAAATTGATATTCTTTGTATTATTCAAAATTGAAACAAATTTTGTTCTTGGCTACTTGTATTCTAGAAATACAATTTAAAAGACATTGGGACAAGACCACTTTCAAAAACCGAGAAAGAAGGAAAAACAAAAAACTTGTCATGATTGGGGACTTTTGCACAGCTTGAGAGATTTAAGCCTTGTGAGATGAGGATTGATTTAAAGTTGTTGTGTGCATTTCAGATTTGAGTGACACACACTTTAGTCTCAGTTTCTATTGCTCAGTTGTAAAAACAAACTATATAAAAAAAAAAAAAACACAAAATTGCACCATGTGAACATCTGATAATTACTGGGTTGGAGCAAAAAGGATTGATTGACAGGACAGCAGGAAGTGAACTAAAACAACACAAATTACAGACAGCCCCAGTAATACGGGCAGTGCCTGCAAATCGATCCCTGTCCAGGGACTTTCTGGTCTTTTGAATTCTAACTTTGGTGTGAAATGCTGTCAGAAACGTTTATGGAGCAAGGAAGGATAAAATATTGTAGAGTCACATACCCACAAAGCAGCAAAATTACATCAATAATAAAATGTATTTGAATAATCAAAAAATTTATCAAAATAGTAAAGAGTAAAGCCACTACTCTTTACAGAGTTTATGGTGCAATCCACCATAAAGTCTGTCAGACACACACACACACGAACACCCCCCCCACATGCACGCACACACACCTCATCATTCCCCGATTATTACTTCTCGCCCCTCTTATAAGCTTGAATTCAGATAAGAATAGCCTGGATGAACATGACTTTGAACATAAGTGGACTGAGTGTGTGCATCGCTGGGTCTTTTACTTTGTGACAAAGATGCATGGAGACATACGCACACCGCATATCCACTTCAACAGCAACAGGGTGGTAAAACAGAGGTGACTTTACTCTGTTCTCCCTGCTGATCAAAGGCTCTTTTACTACTCTTCCTCTTTTAAATCCCCAATTTAACTATTTCTGCCCTTCTTTTTTCCACCTCCCTCGCTTTCTCTCTCTTTTTCTGTCTGTTTCTTTCTTTCACCTATTTTACTTTTCTCCTGCAAAAGCACCGGTGACATTTACAATAATTAAAACTTGAATAAAATGTCAAACAATGGCCACTCTCTTTCCATATGTAATAAAATAAAAAACATCCAAGCACATGAATTACCTGTGGAATTGTAGTTTATACAGATTCTGTCAGAGTGTCTGCAAATAATAAAACAAAATTTAGGCAGTAAAATATGTTTGATTACATGCACTGTTGTGCACCATTACAAAGACAGCAGGACTGCCACCGTCTCGCTGGATGTGAGGCATGGAAATCTCGATATGTTGTGACACACTGCGTCTGTCTTCGCCACTTCAGCACACGGTCAGACACTGGAGATGATTTGGAGATTATTTTTTTTCCTAAATCTGCAACACTCCCATTAATGAGCTCACTGGTAAAGTAGACATCACTCCATTAGATAATTAGTGATCACAACAAATGGTTTCCTTTATAAAGTCATTTATTCTGAATATTATTCTTCCCATATGGTTTCACTGAGGCCATTTTGATTTCAGCCAAATCCATGTAAGTCCCTCTGCAGCAGAATCACACATCCATGAATATATTTGGGGAAAATGAAAACAGCTAAAAAAGATTCAAAGATGTATTTTAGATCTATTGATTTAATGGAGATCTTAAAAAAAAAATCATTTGGAAAAGCAAGTATTACAGACAGTTCATGTGTACAATTCAGTTTCCACCACAATGAAAGTAAGCGACGGATTAACATTTGCTAATCCAGGGTTTTTTGTACAGTAGCCAAACAACTATGACACATGAGTGTGTGAGGGTCTGGTCAAATTCTTCTTACGTTAGGAGAAAACACGATCAAGAGCATAAGTTTGTCTGAAGTCAGAACCAAGGGTACATTATACAGCCCAACAGTATAATGTACTGTTGGGCTGTATAAGTCCAACAGTACATTATAGATTATAAATCCACAGGGAATACTGTGGACTAAGTAAGTCCACAGTATTCCCTGTGGACTTATTTAGTCCACTGGTAATACTGGTTTTACATAGTTTGTCCATTTAGACCAGATCCTGAAAAATTATTCCATTCTACCTTGAACAGAGAACAATAACTTCTTCAGAATGTAAATGTCCTGTACAATTTTGAACCAGACCTCCACTGTAGGTGCTTCAGGTTTTAACCATTTTCTAGTGATTGTCTTTTTGCTTGCTGCCAGAAGCATTACCAGCTTTTTTTTTTTATCTTTCAGATTCCAGTTAACAAATGGAATGTTTCCTAAATACAGGGCTTCACATTTACAGGTGATTCTCTCAGTAAAGATGTTATTTAGGTTAACACAGAATACTTTAATCACTAGGCAACCACAGAAGATATGATGATGATTTGCCCATTTGATCCACAGAGCCTCCAACAGGTGTCTCAGCTGCCCTGTTTTTTTAACCGGAGTTACAAAATATCGTACAGTGTTTTTCCAACAGAACTGTCTCCATGTGTTGGAGTTTGAGGTCATCCAGTGTAATTTTTGATCTGTTCCCACCCTTTTAGTTGAGATAGATAAATTTCCTTCTTTTACCTCCTGGTTTCTTATGCAGTTTGTGTCACCTTGTTTAGAAGATAGAATACCATTGCATAGTATGGAAACAAGTTTCTTGCATGAACCCAACAAAGACAAAAACACACAAAAAAGCCTTGGTTTGGCTGTTTCCCAATTGTCATATATATTTTGATTGAAATAGGTGCTAACCTGTAGATATCTGAAGAAGTCATCCTTTTCCAACCCATTAGATCTCTGAAGTTCCTCAAAACTCTGAGACACCCCCTTCTGGGTAAATGTATAGTAAGTGGTTAATCCTTTTTGAATCCATCCTCTAAATCTTCCATTAATTTTGTTTGGTTTAAAGGCACACCATCTGAGTATTTTTATCTGATTATCTAATTTACAAATTTTAACTAACTTTCTCCAAGAATTCACCATTGTCTGTAGCATTCACTCATGTGGCATACTCTTGTAAATCCTTGTCCATTAATACTGATAATAAAGGTATTTCTTCCACTGTTGTGCCTTCTACATCTACATCCACCTTGCATCATAAGATGGAGAGAATAGACAGATCACTGGTCTTAACTGAGCTGCAATGGAATAGTCTTGTAGATTGGGAAGACCCAATCCACATTTCTCTTTCTTTAACTTCAGCGTTCTGAAACTCACCCTTGCCTTTTTTCTCTGCCAAATATACTGAGATAATCTGTTCCACTCTATGAATCACCTTTCTGATATCTGAATAGGCAAATATTGAAATAGATATAGGAAGCGTGGGAGAATGTTCATTCTGACCAACTCCACTCTGGAATATAAATTTGAGAAAGACATCAGACTCCATCTCTGCATGTCTGATTTCAGAGTAGGGGCCCATAGTTGACATCAAAAATCTTGTAAAGATCCTTGGGCAGAGTGACCCCTAAATATTTTATGGATTCTGCTTCCCAATTCCAATTTTACAAGCTCTGTGGATAATAGTTTAGCGTTAAAACCTGAGTCTTGGTAATGTTTATCTTGTAACCCAATAACAACCCGTATTCCTCAATCATCCCCATAAGTACGGGTAGAGTTTGAGCTGGGTGTATTATGGTTAATAATAAACCATCCGTGAACAATGACAGCTTTTGTTTCCCAGATGCCACGTGAACTCCAGCTATGTCTGTCCTCTGCCTCAAACACTGACTAAACGGCTCTATGAAAAGGCCAAAGAGGAGCGGCAAAACGCAGCATCTCTGTCTTGTACCTCTTTCCAAAGTAAAGGGACCAGATAGATCTCTGTTAATTTTTATACTAGCCGATGGTTTATTGCATAAAGCTGCAATTACATCAATTATGGTCTGGTGGAACCCAAACCTGGACAGAACTTTGTAAAGAAAGATCATCTGACCGAGTCAAAGCCTTCTCTGCATCCAAACTCAGTACAAGGGTCTTTATTTTTTGTTGAACTGCATGATTTAAAATATGCAAGGTTTTTCTGATGTCCCATGTCTGTCTGATGAAGCCTGTTTGGTCCTTATGGATTATCACTGTGTGATGGACCAAGTTAAAAAATAGGAGGAGTCACAGGATGTATTTAGAAAAATAGGGTTTTTAATCTTAACCCAAAGATTATAAGTGACAAAATAAACTGAGCTCATAAAAGAGGTCAAAGAAACAAAACTGAATTCAGGCAAAAAAATGTAAACAAACTGGCTGTACAAACAAACATAACTGACCCTAAAAAAGAAATGACACACCAGGGTTTATATACTGGCTGATCAGACCAAGACACAAAAGGGATAACTAAACAGAATACAACTACAAATAAACACAAAACAAATATGGGTACAGCTAAGTTTGGCTAAACTAAAGACCCAAAAAATGAAAATCAAAAATATTAAACTCTAAATACTAGTATTTATTTAAATGCAAAAACTTATCTAAAAAGAGAAACTACAAATCCCCCTAGCCAGCAAGAACTGGTGGTGCATTCCAATCAGCTTTTAAGCTTGCTCAGCCCTGGACACCATCTTTTATTAACTTTAGGGTGTGGCCATGGATTTGGCCATCACACACTGTCAAGATGTTTTCCAATCTCTGTGAAATTATGGCAGTAAATAATTTATAATCAATATTTAGCATGCTTATTGGGCGGCAGTTTCCCCATTTCAACTTATCCTTTCCTGCTTTAGGAATTAGTGAAATATTTTTGTTTCCCCATGAAGGGGGGATCATTTTCTTTTCCAGTACATTGTTGAAAACTCTTAGAACAGGGACTTACTGATCTTGCATTTCTCTGTTCCACTCGGAGGTAAACCCATCTGTTTCTGGAGATTTTCCTCCTTTCGACTTTCTAGTCACTGATCTTAGTTCTGATTTAGTTACCTCCGATATTCATTGTTTGTCTTGCTCGCCTGTAATGTTGGGCAGAGATCCTGGAAAGAAATGTCTCCAAAGCATTTGAGAATCTTTTTTAGACTTGTTTCTACCCTATTTGTATGTATATTTTTATTTTGTGAATAGTAATATCAGTTTGTTGTTTTCGTAATTTAACATATACTTATATGGATATTAAAATGACTAATTATGAGTGAGTTAATAATGAAATTAGATCAGAAAACTTCTTGGATCGACTTCTGGAGGGAGTGGTAATTTGTAAAAACACACAGACAACTAAATAGTGCAAAATTAGTGAAGTGTATTAAACAATATTTACAATAACACATACAGACAAGTTTTTCAAATAGTCTATGTAATATGAAATGTTCTTTTTTCCTTATCCAAAACATTTAACAGTTCAGCTCCTTGGTGGAGATGAGAGGGATGATGGAAAAGTATCCAATTAGTCCAGTCCAGAGTGAGGGTGAAAGTGTGGCTGTGGGCTTGAATACCTCCTTCCAGACTGGAAGGAGTTGATTCGATGTGTGGTTATAGCTCGCCAGTCTGGTCCACTAGCAACAGACAGAATCAGAATCCAGGATCTTGAACAGTATCTGAAACAGGAACCTGGCCTGTGTAAAGCAGGCCTGATAATCAGCCCTGGGTTTTGTCAATATCAAAAATCATTTTATATTAATCTTTACATGTGTAACGTTGTTAAAATGGTTCAGGTTAAATCCTGCTAAAATGCACTATCTGCTGGTAAAAAGTTGTATTGCATTCACCTTAGTAATTATGGGTAATCCTCAGAGCCATGAGGATCTTACAAGGTAACGTGTCTCTGTTATGTGATAAAGAAATATCTATGCATTTTATAAAATTTGTTATCTTACAAGGTAACGTGTCTCTGTTATGTGATAAAGAAATATCTATGCATTTTATAAAATTTGTTTATGGTTTTTGTTTTTAACATTTTATTGAAATATGTTTAATCTAGGTCACGCTAGTTCTGCTATTATATCGTGTTTGTTGTGTTTTAGAAGTGTTCAGTTCGTGTGAAAGTGTGCTGGGAATTTCTCACGCAGTAACATTATGGCTCCTCCTTGCAGGAGCTTGTTTTATGCCAGAGGCTGACCTTACCTCGATGCCAATTGTGTGAAATGCTGGTATGTTTTACAAAATCTCTTTATTATTGTAGCAAATGGTTAACATTAAGACTGACTTTTATATACACAGTTTTATATAAAGATATGGTTCATGTATGTTTTTGCACTTTTCCAAAATGTAAGTTTATATAAACTAAAACAAAAATATGGCATCCAGTATGCAGTATGGCATATCAGTGAGAGACAGCAATACGAACATTTGCTAGAGGCTTACAAATGCCTAGAAGCCTACGTGCAGAAGCGATGGATAACGTCTCCCACCTAGCCCGGTGAGCAGCAGCCATAAGAGCAGCAGCTGTCTATTAAGACGCTGACGCTGGTCATGTGACACTAAAACCACACAAGAACAAACACACTTAGTGGTGTTTGTTCTTGTTTGGTTTATTTCTTTGCTTAACCCATCTAAACCCAAATTTTTCCCAGACATGAAAATATTAAAATCGGATGTCATTGATAGCCCTTTGAACTAATCAAGGGGAAATAATTTTTAAAATTGTGGAAAAATATATGAAAAAGTGTATTTTATGATCAGTCATAATTGTTACCGGTGGGATAATATGGTGTTCTTACAAAGATGAGCTAAAAGTGCTTTTTCCAAATAGAAGACCATAAAAGGTGAACATTGTTTCTTTATTTGAATATATCTTGTCACAGCATTATTTTAGTGTAACATTTGCTCTGTAAAGTACAAATTTGACTATCTATATATTCTAAACCAAGGTAAATTTGAGTGCTTGTGTGTTTATGCATAATTATATTGAACTTCAGTCAGTTGTAGTGTTATCACGTTAACACAGATCATAAAGATAACATCTATAGTAGAGGCCTTCATTTATATTATTGAAAATCATGAAAATTTTTCAGTCTCACTGTCATGCAGTAATAAACTTAGTCCAGGGGTCTTCATCTCCAGAGATTGAGTCCCAGGGTAATGCATCCTTTCCATCCGTCTCTGCTTCAATACACCTGAATCAGGTGATTAGCAGTTGTCCCGATCGCCCCTAGCTGCGGTTCTGCGGCTTCTATAGCCTGGTTCTGTGCTGCTTTGTGGAACCACAATGCAGAAGGATCTTCCAAACGAGGCAGTTTTGTACCTAAATGTAGCGGCTAATATCCTATATTTTAGGCTACTGGTGGTTGTTCCTGAAAGGCGTTGGTTTTACGTGCGCTCAATTAAGATTCATAATATCCTATCCTTAGTTTGACTTATAATAAAGTAATTTATTATCAGAACAACGTCTATTGTCTTACTATCTCCATTTAGATCCACATAAATTCAACATCAATCCAAACCAAGCACAGTACAAAACAGTTTGCCTCTTCCCATTAACAACACCTGAACAGAATCGTACTTGTCCTTAAATAACCCATCCCCCATCAGACACTCAGAACTCAAAATAAAATTCGCCCCCTGGTGGCGATAACGTAGGAAAGGATAAATGGCTCCTACACCACGAGTTACAAGATAAACTCCAACTTCCTAAGCTACAGTCATCTTATTAACAGGTGCACTTTTGAGATGGGCCACTTCGTGGACTCGATCATGATTCTGTAGCTTGAGGGATTTTGGTCATGAAGGTCTACACCTCTCATGTGCACAATGATCTATTTGACATCAGTCTCTGTATAGTTCTTTCTCATCTTTGTTCCTGCTATGAAAATATTGTTGTCTTTCTAGTGGACCAGCGGTTTCTCATTTTGTGTCAGAACCTCATTTGGAACCTCTTTAGTTTTAAAGGGTACATCAAAGAGACAGTTATCCCTTGATCATAAACTTTGCAGGTTGTAACAGAATGCCACATGACTGGTGAAGGGGGAGATCATCCTCTTTTCCCATGAACTGATATGCATTCAAAATCGGGCGTGGATTATACCTGTCTAAGCCAACAATACCAAAATCAGTAAGGATTCCATCTTTCTCATAACTACATTGTTGTATACTTTGTCTGGCCATCACTAAGTCTAACAAATCAAGAACCACACTCAAAATTAATCTTAAAAAGGAAGAAGTTTGGAATTGGAAGAATATGGCATGTATTTAAATAAGAGTACCTAGGTAAAATGTATTGTCCCACCGATCACTATTGTGACCGCCAACATGTTTACACATCCTGCTCACACACCAAACCAAGTTTTGTAAATGCAAAGGTGTATATCATAACTAGACACTTTAAAGATGATGTGCACCAAAAATCTTTGTTGTATGTTTATTTAAACATACATTACTAGCCTCTTCTTTGGGAGGTTTGCAGTCTTCCTCTTGCCAAGGTGCAACCAAGATATAAACAGCTCTATTCATGTAATAATTTACTCTAAACATGTGATATAGCATCAGTATTATCTAAACACTATTTGCTGAACATTAACTGAAAATTTAATCAGTAAGCTTGAAAGTGAAATTAATTTCTTGGTCACTATTGTGTGATGGCTTAAAATAAATTAAGGAAAGGAGGATTTTATTTTAAAATTCTACATATTTAAATAAATAAAAGTGAATCTAACATAAATGGAAAAAAAATAAGTTCCTGGTTACACTAGGAGCTTCAGAGATTTTTTCCCTGCTTCGTAGTATTTCTGTTTAGTGAAGAGAAGTTTCTATTGTATTTCTTGCATGTTTAAATTATTCAGTTCTTTTTTCACTACCTCAATTTTAGTTCTAGTTCCCCTCTTGAAAGTTTTGGAATGTTCTCTCTGAAGTTTTATTAGTTCTTCTTCCAATTGAATTTGTTTTTGTTGTCTAATTTTCTTTTCAGTGGAGGAAATGGCTATTATTTTCCCTCTGCCTTCAGAGCATCCCAAAGAATTGACTGACCCACCTCTTTATTATTGTTCTCTTCCAAATATCATCTGATTTCAGTTTTCATATTCTCCTTAAAGATTATACGATTTAATAAGTTCGTATTTAGCCTCCAGAGAGTGGATCTACTTTTCTCAGTCAGGTGAAGAGAGATAGATTGGACTGTGGTCTGAAATTTGATTTATTAGATATTATCCCTCCATACATCCACCAATCCCAGTTCATCCATTATATTTCTCATTTTTTACTTGTATTTTTTGAGTTTGCTTTTCCATTTAATGAATCCAGATTTGGGCTTTACCTAACATTAAAGTTCCCGCGCAGCTCATTACATCCTGACTTTTTGTTACTACTAATTCAAGTATTTGCTTGTAAAATGACCAGTCGCTACCAGGTGGAGCATAGACATTAACAAGACTTATCAGGATGCCATCTATTATTCCTGTAATTAAAATATAACGACCCTCCCTGTCTTTATGTTCTGCAAAATGTTCATAGTGCAGGGAACTTGATATTAAAATTGCATGTTTCCCCGAGACATGGGATGAAAAATAGACAGATTTAAACCCCATCTCGTTCAGCTTGGCATGTTCAGAATCATTTAGCTGGGATTCCTGCAGTATCGCTATTTGAGCTTTATCTTTCCTGAGTTTAGATAAAACTCTCCATCTCTTAATCAGGTTATTTATGCCATTTATATTAAAAGAAACCACCTTTAACTGTGTCCTCCCCATTTAGGTGATTTTCTCGCCCATTTCACTAAGGGCCCTGAAAATCCCCTGTTCCTCCGTGTTTTCGGTTCGCTCCTCTGTCTTTTCCGGCCGCTCCTCTACTTCACTAATCCTTGCGTTCGCTTTTCGTATTTCCTCTTTAATAATCAAAAGTTGTTCCTTGGTTTCCTGGTGGAATGCTCTCAGTTCTTCTAATAAAATTTCCAGCCTAGTCATTTCGTCCTTTTAGCTTAGGGCTACGATACGATAGCTGTACCTGTTCGTGACGCTTTTCATCCTCCCTCTTCTAATTATATTGTCGTTATGGCTTTATTGCCGTCTTACCCCACTAACTGGTTTTTGTTAGGCAATAATACTCAGCTTGAATGGGAGTAATTCAATAATTTCTCCGGTTGTCTTGGGAGTCTCTTTATCGAGCCGCCATCTTTATGGTGTTCCGGCCGGAAGTCCATTGGAGACTTTTTAGAAATATAATTTTACTGTATCCTAATTTGTTTGTTACTTAATATCTTAGGGTATTTTCAGACCTCATAGTCCGGTAGACGTGGTTCAACTGGGGACCAAAATTGTAACATTTGTTACATTTTCAGCTGGTGCAGTTCAGATTCACACTGTAATGTGTCAAACAAGCCAAACTAATTGAAAAACCTGTTCCCCTCCTCAGGGGAACAGGTTTCCTGAGGAGGGGAAACCTCCTCTCCTGTGGTGGCGCTGCACCAAGAACTGCTGAAGGAATCTACACAAAACTTCTGAAGAAGAAACAGAGTAGAACTTCCTTCTTCAAAAAATGTAAACAATAGAGTGGCGTCGGATTTTAGTGGTTGTAGGATTTCTCCATTGATATACATTACTGCTGTCTGGTTTATTTATGTTTCTGTGGTTTAGTTATTCCCTAACGTTAGATTCATTTCCTAGTCCCCTGTGTATTCTACCTCGCCCCCTGTGCCATGTCTCTCTCCCTCTCCTCAGTCTGCTATAGGCAGACTGAGGAGGCAGACTGCCTCCTGCAGACTCAGCAGGAGACAGACTCAGCCTCTGCAACCCATTAACAACCAGCCCAGTTCCTTCTTTCCAGCATTCAACCTCCCAGTATTTAAGCACTTCATTTTCTAGTCTACTCCCATCTCTTCCCTGTGATCTTCTCATGTCTCTTGCTTGGTTTTACTTAGAGTTGGTCAAGTTTTCCTTCATGCTTCATCTAAAACATGGAGAGATACTGATACAGGAAATTATTAATAGTATGTGTAACCCAGTGTTAAAAACACAAGCAAAAGTGAATAGATATTGATTTAATATCTTCTTCTACAATGAGATTAAAAAGTATAAAAAAATAGATTTCATGTCTTATTCTACAATAAGATTTAAAAAGTTATAAAGTTAAAAATAAGTTCATAAATATGTTCATGAATACATGTAAAAAGAGCTAAAACTCTTTAAAACAGTAAAATACACCTTTTGTGATTGTTTTTAGTGACAGCTTAAACAACCAATAATTGGCGCAGTCAGCCAATAAAGTTGATTGTCCCGCCACTTTAACTGCGGTGCTGAGATTTTGCTCAGATTGCATCAGACACTTGAGGGCTCAGAGCTGATGGCTGCTTCCTTTAGTAGCCTGGAAGATCTTGTAAAATACGATGAAGAATCTTGGAAATCGAAAGCCTCTGTTGTGAGCGGCTGAAGCCCAGAAATCCCTGTGTAGCACCGTGTAGCATCGGAGCATCAGTCAGGGTTTTTGCTATGGTGCAGTCTTTGGCCTGTAGTGCCCAGAGACCCCAAGATCACCCTTTCCAGAACTTGGATGGCGAGCCCCAGCCCAGAGGACCGAGTGAACCAGTAGATAGTGACTCAACTGGTCACTAACAGTGAGACATTGAAATAACATCTGAAAGACACATTGAAAATACTAAACAAACATTGAATGAACATTTAACAAACACATTGAAAAGCATAAAAATACTGGATTATTTGTTTTTTTTGTTGTTTTTTTTCAAAAGCGCACAAGTTTTGTTTATTTGTAAACATGGATCCATAATGTTCCGTGTATTAAATTATATTCTTTCTTCATAGACACCAAAGTGCTCTCCTTTGTTGTTGCTCACCTCTATGCTCCCACGAATTCAGAATCTTCTGATCAGGCCCAACATCCCTTATAAATGTGAAGTGTTGTTATTAGTTATTGAAGTAACTTAACTTACCTGCCATCTACTATTATCAAGGGTATTTGAGGTAACCTTTCTTGTGGGTTACATATGCACACTCTGAGCAGGATCCTAAACAAGAATGAAACATCAGTCTGATCCTTTAGGTGTGGTGGCGTTCCTAACTGACCGTCTGGAACGAAGCTGAAGTTGACTTTGTTGAGAGAAATAATATGAAAAGACCTCCTGCTCATTGCGATTTTCTCATTTCCCCAGATGGACCGGGATCTCACATGGGCAGAAGTGAAACCACACAAAAAAGTGATCGACAACACAGAGTTTCAGAGTTTAATCAAGGACAACAAAGCACAAAATCACATTGGAAATGCAATACATCAGAAACTTCAAAACTAAATAAAACAGACTTTCATACCCGAGACAAGTAGGATAACGAAAAAATGCTAAGATAAGAGATAAACAAATACTCGTCTTTGGAAATCGCTGTGCGGCTTCAAACCAAACTATCTGACTCGTTCCTCTGGGGTGTAAACTTTTATCTAAAAGGTGTTTCCTTGTTTTAACTTATGCAATTAAGGCGTGCTCTACCCTTTTATGGCTGCAAGAAGTTTCAAATTATTAAGATGAGAGGTCCGAAGTAATTTAATGAACTTCCTTACAGACCTGTTAAAACTCGGGGCACAGCTGTTTCCTTTTTAAACAAAGCAAGAGTAGAGTTCATTCAGACAGTATTTCACTTGTCAGTTTGGACATCCGGAATCTCATCTGGTTCCTTCTTATACAAACACTTTGAACACAAAACCTAATTCTTATACGAGTTCAGAAAGAGGTTATCCTCAGCAGACCTGGTTTTATTTTTCCTGCTGAGTGATTCATCAAAAAAACAGATGTTTGCTGTAGCCACTGAGTCTTATAGGGCAAAGTGGTTCAGAATTCTTTTCCCAGACTAGTAGATCACAATGCTGCTTTTGGATATACGAATTAGCACAATTATCTTGCAAAAACTCTTTTACCATATGCCTGAACAGTTTTAATATTAAAACATCAATCTTCAAGTCCTTTTGATCATAAGAGACTAACACCCTTTTAAATTAATATGAGTTAGGAACTCGTTAGGACTGTTAATACAAACTATTTTCAATCAGACATGTTGTTAATAACTAAGAAAAACATCCTACAAATTAGATTATAATCATTAAAAGTATTATGCGTTGTCATCCTTAATCTGCAGTTCTATACTATCTCAAATACTAGAATTTGATTTATTATGTGAACAGCCAAAACTTGATCTTTCCAGTCCTCAATCATGTCACCTCCACTGCCTGCTCACTTGAAAAACTGTGCGTGTGTAAAAGAGTTAATTTATGATCTGTTTCTCTCTGATAACAAAGACAGGCTCTCCTGCAGACCCTCCCAGAACTCTTGTCTGTTGTGTTTAAGTAAGTTGAGAAAATACCTGTCCAATAGTTATTTTGATTAAATTATTAACCTAAACCTACCTAAATTACACTCTACACAAAATATCCATGCTCTAAGGCAGGGGTGTCAAACTCCAGTCCTCAAGGGCCGCTGACCGGCAGTTTTTAGATGTGCCACAGGTATAAAACACTGGAATGAAATGGCTTAATTACCTCCTTATTGTGTAGATCAGTTCTCCAGAGCCTTAATGACCTAATTATTCTATTCAGGTGTGGTGCAGCAAAGGCACATCTAAACGTTGCAGGGCAGTGGTCCTCCAGGACCGGAGTTTGACACATGTTCTCTAAGGTTAACTTACTACAATTAGTATAATCAAACTTATATTTCCAACAACTTTTGATTGCATTTTTAATGTTTTTTAATTGAGACTTGTTTTTTTTGTGGAGACCAATAATAAATAACAGCAAGTAATACAAATTTGGTAGTGTGATTATTATATGATTGAGTGTCTCTTATCTGCTCACATGCACACTGCTGCACATTTACATAATTATATAAGACTGGCCACAGTCACACACAAAAACTGATTAAGCACGCCAACACCTTAGAACAGAATGAGAAGATAAATGCAAAACTCATGCTACAATCTTTTCTTCATTTGGTGTCACTCTTAAAGGGATCCAACATTAGTTGAACATGTTGGCCTAAATATGCTGTAATTTTCCTATTAACTAAAAAAAATTGTTTGTGACACACCAAAACTCATGATTACTTAAAAAAATTTATATCTTTTGTTATATTTTCTGGTCCTTCTCATCTTCATTACCTCTTGTGATTTCTGCATTCCCATTAATTTCACTGGAGTGCGGTAGTCATGAAGGAGGTAGGCAGTAGTCCTCAAGTCATCATTGAAAAGGCTTAATGAAGTTCCTCATAAATGTCTTGGCTGGACGGAACTACTGCAGTTGGCCCACTAGACGTCTTTTATCCAGAATGCATTAGGCGTCAACATCCTATGCGATGTTCATGTGACAGTATTTTACTAAAATTTATAAAAACTAAACTGCCTATTGTATTACTACTGTATTGTTTTTACATGTAAAATAAATATCTCTCAAATAAAATTGATTGCTACAGCTAATCATGGATCTTTTTAAGGTGTGCTGATTGGAGCCCAGCACAGGACGGTCAATGTCACTTTGTATGTGTTCCACTTGTAATATTTACCTGTGGTTTTATGATGTACAGAAGACTGAACTGCCGAAAGTGCTATACGAATAAACTTAGATTGAATGATTGAAGCTTAATATTAAAGCCAGGCTGTGTCTGTAGTTTGGCTAGGTTTAGGGATCAGTGGACAAAAAGTGACATCATGTGTAGGGTTGGGGTTAAGATGATGGAATATTAGAGTTTGGTGCTGGGTTGCTGTCAGCATTAATATGTTATTGTTTTTCATAGGGTAAGTGTGTGAATAAATGAAAAGAAATGGAGCTTTGTGATTCATGAGGCTTCTTTCATTCCAGCTTGGTAGTATACAACACCTCCAGACTGAAGTAAGCATCTCAATAAGCTCCTCCACACATTAAGATGACAGTGAAAATGTAAAAGAAGTTTAAGTTTTGCCTGATGAAACCTCTGTCCATTTGGCTCCAGGATTGAGTCAGTGCGCCTTTGTGTATCAGAAAAGATGAAACTAGTCACATGCATCTGCAATATGTCTAGCTTGATCAATAGTCAAGCTAGACATCAATAATGAATTCTTTTATAAAAATAGCCACACTCTTTATAAGCAAACACATACGCACCCCCATACACACACATATATCCATTATGCACAACTGCACACACAAAAACATGCCTGCACCAACCATTTATACTCAAGTTCTCTCTTAAACAAAACTGCTTTTCATTAAGAACTCCTAACCTCTCCACGCAGAGATAAAGGGTAATTACTTGGCTATCGCCTATTCAAACGTCTCATTTTTCTGAGTGCAGGGATCGCAGATAAGTTTGCTTAATTAACTTAAGTGTTTCTGTTCCATCACCTCTCATATAGTCACCCTCTAACTGCTGATGGGAGTGCAGAGGAGGGCTCCATTATGCAGCCATATTCAATCATTGCCGTTGTCTCATCTACTCAGTTACACAGTGAAAGTTTGTTCATATAATACTTTTCAGTTGTGTGAAGTAGATCAAGGCAAAAGAGGATTATAAATTGAAATATTATTAGAAATAGTGTTTGGGAAGGTATGACCTCAAATATTTGTCTGAGTCTGGTTGATGGTCGTTAAACTCAAAATCCACATTCCAGATTTTATCCCAGCATAAGTTGTGATCACTTTCACTAGAAAGTTTAGAAAACTTTGTCGTGAAGTGGGGTTTTGTTGATGAGGACCCAGTGTAAAGTGGAAAAACGAGTTAAATACTGACTCAAAAATGTACACAAAGCAAGGAACCACAGGTAAGGAATGAGACATGAACATAATCTCAAGTACACTCAACTACGACAAGACAATGATAGGATCAAGTGGGGAACAGGTAAGGTTAATCACGGGATAATCAGGGGAAAGAGAGACAGCTGGAACCAGTTAGGGGCTAGACATGACAATACAAGGACTAAATTAACTAATAAACACACGCAAAAACCCACCCCCTCATACATTTTATAAAAAAAAGTGATCCAATACGTTCTCGCCCAACTAAAGTCGTGCTGCTTTTCTTTGGGGAATCTAACTTGATCCTCCTAAGCAGCCCTTTTATGTCAAGTTCTTCTTTGTATTCCCTTTTTTAAATCTTCAGTGCATTTTAAGGAACAGGTGGGATGACAGATGCCGCTGTGCCATTTTATTCATTCTGAATCAACTCGTCTTTTCTCCTGTCACTCCATGTCTTTGTATCTTAATTCTTTTTACACCTTCTGCCTTTTAATCATTTAACATGCACTCATGGCTATTCCCTCTGTTGTTATTCTGTACTCTATCCCTTGCTTGTTGCTTTTCAATACAGATGAATTAACTGTAGCCACTCTCGTCTCATATCCCATCTTTTCCTCCATCACACTTTCCTCACACCTTCCTTTCATCTATTTCTCAACACATCCCACTCCTTCCACTCAGGTTTTCTGGCACTGTTTTTTAACGCATGTCATCTTCCTGTAGCCTGTCGATCGACTCTATCCAACCCTATAACTCCTTCCTACATGTTTTTTTCTTTCCATCCACCGACTCCCATTTGTCCACATTTGACTAGTATGTGTCTTCATGTAGGTGTGTGCCTTAATGTGTGTTTTTTCTTCTGGGCAGATGGTGAATTACTGCAGAGGTTAGAGTGATGATGATGGTAGTATATCAGATTAGTCAGGAACATGCTGATCAAACTCTGTGGCAGAAAAAAGTGGGATAAACAAGTTTCTCTAAGTCATGTATTACTTATCAGTAACACTGGTAATAATTAGTTTCTTAAGGTTTGTAATTATGTAAAAATATCAACAACTTTTTAACATACATACTGTGATTTTTAAAATCATCATACACATTGCACAATGTAAGCTAATTATGTTTAGAAAATATGTATCAATGTGTGACTGCCTTTATTATGACAATTTTTAGTGGAATAGCAAGAAGTAGTTTTGGTTGATTAATTAACCATTGTTTCATTCATTTTTGCATTTTGTAGTGCATAACAAGTAATATCCTGAATTATTTGTTGAAATTTTTGTCTTGGTCTCAGAAGAACCAATTTTGACTCCATCAGTGGTTTTTGTTCAGAATTTGAATTTTTTTTTTTTTTTTACTGATTTTTATTGAAACATGTCTTGTTTAATCATTTATGTTGTGTCTTCATGAGTCAGTACGTAACATAAAGCGGGGCCTCATCCAGGATATTTTTCTTCTGATATATTGTGTTAGTTCTGTGCTTTGTGAGTAATTTCTGTTTGGTTTGAAGAATCAGCCATGGAAACACCATTTGCTTTTGGTGGGTTTGTTACAAACCCACCAAAGTATTCATAGTGGCTGACCTAATCTTGCTTGATCAAGATTACCTGCTCAAGCTGAAGGGGCATTGGGAGTTTCCTTTGCTGAAGAACATCCTTCAACAAAAAATGTTTTACTAAAGGACATCCTTAATTCTAATTAATTTGCATAGCGTGCTCTCCCTATGTACTGCTATGGGCAGGCCCCAATAAAGAGACATTCTATTGGCTGTAGAACAATAGGTGCCTGCCATGCTTTGCAAGTCAGTCACTGCTCTCCCTATGCATTGCTATGGGCAGGATCCAATAAATGAATAGAGACACTTATTGGGTGTAGAACAATGGGTCCTGCCATATACAAGGCAGGCCCCAATAAAGAGACCCATATTGGGTGTAGAACAATAGGTTCCTGCCATATACAAGGCAGGCCCCAATAAAGAGACCCATATTGGGTGTAGAACAATAGGTTCCTGCCATATACATGGCAGGCCCCAATCAACCTCCTCTTCAACTCCCTCTTTCTGCACTCCAGACTCACAGCAGGGTAGAACAACGCTGTCCATATTTTCTTCCAAATTCAATAAAAGTCAACAAAAAAAGGAAATCTCACAAAAATCATAACAAACTAAAAACAAGAGAAAAACGCCACCTGGTGGCCACAACAACACAATACAGTGGGACAGAGTTAAATAAACGGAAATAAAAAGTATAACTTAGAATAAAAACACATACCTGTGTTTGAGAAGAATAAAAAACAAATCAGCCTCCTCTTCAACTCGCTCTCTCTGCACTCCAGGCCTAAATGTAAAAATAAAAACAATGTTCAACCGAGCTGTACTGGATTAGCACCGGTTCGTGCCAAAATAAAAAAATAAAATTATAATAAAACTGTTCATAAAAACCCACAATGATGGTCAAAACGGCAAAATAACACACTAACACACAATAGTAAACAACATATGGTAGAGACCTCAACATAAACAACAACATCCATACAGAAAACAAACATATTGCAGCAGCGAACTTTCCTCTGACTTACCCACAGCAGCGCGGAACAACGCTGAGACGGAAAAGGGAAGAGGAGGAGCTACGAGGGCGAGAAGGACCTTGCTGCAGTAAACAGAAAGGGGCGGCGACGGACCACTGTCAGTCCCATACCTTATTTAGAAATGGGACCGTTGCACTCCGGCAGTATTTCCTATATTATCCGCGTTCTCCCGTTTTTATTTTCTTTTGATATCTGTGATATATCTTCATGTTTAGGAAGGAGTTGTACTCTCGGCATGTAATTTGATCTTGTCTCTTTTACTTACTTCAGGGCAGCTCACAGTTTTTAACAAATTCTGTAGCTTTCTGTGTACTTCTAATACTACTGCCTTAGTTGCATCTTTTCGGGCCTGCTACTGCTACTAGTGACGTGGGGGTGGTAGCACAACGAATATAATTACATTACTAAATCAGAATAGCACAAAGTCTTTATTATTAATTAATTTTTCATTTTCTTAAGGACGTAGAGCTAATTACCTCAAATTGGTTCCAGTTTCTCTCAGTGGCCAACCTGTTGAAACTGAGGCAAATATTACATACCTTGGGTCATTCCTGGACAGTCAGGTCAAGTCTGCTGAAAACACTGACATATTTTTAAGAAATGTTTTCAGAGACTGTCTTTTAAGGAGACCCAGAGATCTTGGTGTCACCTAACTAGAGCTTGTGTAGAAGACAATGTTGGCAATGTTAACTTTTCATCTCATCGGCTGGTTTGATCACGTGAGCTGCAAAATTACAGTCAAACTTTAAAGAATACTTTGAATGGCAGGTAAAACAACTCTGTCTCAACTGTTTGCTGAAAAAGCATGGAAGACGGCAAGAAATGTCAGCAGGGAGCATTCATCTTCTTTATTCATTATTGAACCTCTGAACTCATGAAGGCATTACTGTTTCCCTCTGGTACCTAGGAACATTGATTACAAGTCATTTATTGACAGTGCAATAATCATTTTTAACCAAACTAAATGATAACATTCCCTAAGTGCATCTTTAAAACCACTAATTTAAGCTAACATTCACCCAAAATGTAAACCTATTACTAAGTAACTATGACATAGGGTAGAGTTAGGGAGTGTTCAGGAAATCTTTAACAGTGATTGAAGTGATGATTGCATAGTTAACCATTAAAATGACACTCAGCATGCCAAAAAGCTGCTTGTTTTCACATCCACATCCACATAAAGACTGTTTGTCATCTTTAAACACCTCAATCAATTATTATCAGATTTATCTATTTGTGCCTGGACATTTTTTGACGAATGATACATTGTAAAAATAAAAAAGCCCCGTTAAATCAGTGGTGTCTGTCTGGTCTATTGGCAAAGTGATATATCACATGGAGATTACATTGAATTAAGCCTTGTTTGTTTCTTTGCTGGACTTACAAGTATTAAAATAGCCATAAAGCAAGGCTTGATTTATTTCACTGTGTACCACCTGGTGTACTGCAGTGAAGGATGACGCCTTTAAAGGGAAGACAAGTCTGACTGAATCAAAGCAGGACAAAAAGTGATTGAGTTTATAGCAGGACAGTCTAAATATCCACAACAATGGTAATGTGTTTCCATGGAGAGACAGTGAAAACTGCTTGTAAAATGTGTTTTGTGTGCATGTGTGTGTCTCTTTCACATTGAATGGCCTCTCAATTTCAAATTATGTATTATAAATCTCTTGAGTTGCTGACACTTTGCTTACCCATTTGACTTGGCCTGAGCTAAATGTTCTATTTTTCCTTTCTGCAGGTTGAAGAATGTCATGTACCAGCTCAATGGAAAGTAATTTAGGAGCCGTACAGGCAAACTGGACCTGAACCTCAGGTATTCCCGCAAATAGATATGTGAGGGGCTCAGATTCAAATGGTAAAGACAGATTGTCAGATTGTTGTGAAACACTTTGCTGTAACACCTTCAGGCCTGCTGGAGATAATAGAGCAATTTGCCTGGTTACTAACCTGTCTGTCTCCTTCCTTCTGTCCAGTACCCCTTCCTGTTCCCGATCCTTACCTATTCCACCGGATTTGGGCCTCCTGGCTTGACCCCCTGTCTGTCTGACCCTGAGATCTGGAACAGTCTGACTGTGAAAAGCTGATCCCTCAATTAACACCAGTTCTGAATTTACTGCTCAGTCCTTGCGTCCATCAGTGCTTGAAACGTGCCACTGAGTTTCTTGAAAGGGATGTTTCAGCTCCTCTGTGTTAAATGAAGTTGCTGAAATACAAAAAGGAAAAGAAACATAAACTAAGAAGGGGAAAGAGAATTGGTGTAGAGGCTGTAGAAAGACAAAGTGTTTTAAGAGTGGGATAGATGCATGTGAATGAACGAGTTGAATGAACAAATTTAAAAAAGGAAACAGAATGCAAAAAGGACAAGACTGGTAGAAGAGAAAATGCTTCTCGGCCCTCTGCATCTCCTCCTGTGTCCTGGCTCCTGCCATGATATTGTTGTATTAACTGTTACACACCATGCTAACCATCTAAAATTCTTCGCTTCATATTCCTCTCTGTGGCTAAGTCTGACATTCCCTGTCGCTGCCCCACTCCTCATAGTCCCTCTCTACAAGGCCAGCCTGCACAATCCCTAAAACAACCACAACCCATCCAGGAGCATGGAAAAGCAGTGTCTTCTCCAATGCTACAGATCAGACAAACCCCAGCTGTCTCACTGCATCAGGACTTACCTTAGCACTTTCCTTATCTATAGACAAATACCAAGATCATTTGTGTTGAGGTACACAGAATCCTTGGTGCATATAAATCAAACATTCACACCTATCAGGTCTCTCCGCCCAGAAACCATGACAACCTGCTGTTACAAGACCTGCTGACCAGAACTTATAAAAACCAGTCAGAATCCACTATTAGTTAAAGCAGACTGACAGACTCCTTTAATGCTATTTTTGTTCTCACCTTGCAAAGTTTTAATAAATTTATTGCTTCTTCTCATCCAGACTCTTGTTAAAGTAATTTTTTCCATGACTACCAATATAAGTGCACACTCCTCCAGGCAATAATGTGTAGATGGTCTGACAACTTGGGGTAAATTGCCTACTGAGGCACATCCAAATGTGAAAGGAGAAAGCCGGAATTTAACCCACAAATTTCTACTTAAGATGACTACCCTACCTATTCTGTCCATCTCTTGTATATTTGCTCATCAAATCAAATCAAAATCAAATTTTATTTGTATAGCACATTTCAGCAACAAGGCATTTCAAAGTGCTTTACATCATAAACATAAAACAGAGTCATGCAACAGAATCAACAATCAAAACATTCATTAAATTCATAAATGATTACGTTTCAAATACAACTCTAAACAGGTGGGTTTTTAGTCGAGATTTAAAGGCACTCAGTGTT
>CAEGAE010078804.1:0-50542 GCA_903067095.1 Girardinus metallicus | reverse complement strand
ATCAAATAATAAAAAACAATAACATTACGAAAAAAAAAATAAAAAAAAAAAAAAAAAAAAATATATATATATATATATAGCGAGAGAGACTTTTCTGACTGTAAAGTGATACAATGTTAAACTTTTGCCAGGCACTCCTGCGTTTTTCTGACACTTTTCTGTCGTTTCTCCATCAGGAAAATGTCCTGCAGTTTTTCGCTAAAAGCTTTTCTTCATCGCCGCTAAACGTGACCAGAGAGATCTACACCAGCTTGGGTCGGCCTCTTTTCTCACTCCTTAAATAGAAATATCTTAAATTAAACTTAAATTACTATGCGGTGTTAGTAAAATGACTGTTCTTAGCCTCTCGCAGGTTAATTCTATCACTTTTTTATCTTTGTGTGAGCAGCAAAGAGTCTGGAATCGGCTTTTCTGTCTCAGAGGTTAAGCCTCCCAACCAGATCAGCTGCTGTCGACATCAACAGTCCTCAGATCAGTCGTCTTCTCAAACAGGTGCTGCCAACATCTCTAGCGACCTCCTAACTTGAGGAAACGCTTGTTTCATGTTTAACTTCCCGTCTCAGATTCGACTGATGAATGATTTCCAGAAGGAGGTGACGACCTTCTGGATCCGTCACCCGGAGAAGTGAGGTTTCTTTCAGGGTTAATTTTCTCTTTAAATACTCAAACTGTGAAGTTTTTTAATGTTTTTCTATCTTCTTTCAGATACATGGAGGAGATTATAGAGAGCACTTTCTGCCTTTTGTCCTGCCATCATGGACTTGGCTCAACTGGAACAGAGAAAACATTGGAACCGGCCCATTTGTTGTCCTTACTGGACGTTAAAGCCACCTGGTTTAATAAATGGATGGTGTGTATGAACTGCTCAATCTAATTTTTTTTTTTTTTATGGTTTTTTTCGCACATAGATTCACTGCTAGCTAGTAATTAATTACATTTACTTGAGTAACTTTTTTGAAAGATTGTACTTGTAGGAGTATTTTCACTGCGCTGTAATAATCTGAGTAATGTTATAATGAACAAGCTTGTTTTTACCAAAACTTCACTAGATTTGTAAAAGAAAGAAACTAGTTTGGAAAAAATATAATTTTGCCTTATTTTGTTGTTTATATTAATTATTTTCATTTTGGTCCTTAAAATATGAAAATGTCCACATAACTTTACATTTTGATCTGTCTGATGATGTAATTTTTAAATAATAGATGATTGTTTTCATCAGTTCCTCAGCATTTGACCGGATGCATTTTTATTCTTACTTGAGTGATTTCTTCTATGGCTACTTTAAAAATTTGCTTCCTTTAGTGCATTTTCTGACTTCTCTACCCACCTCTGCATACTTTAACTCGTGTTCTTCCTTCTCTCAGCATGGCTACTACAGCAGGACGGTGGTTCTCAGGCTTCTTGAGGAAAAATATAAGTCTCTGGTGAGTGATTCAGCCATTCACATCTCAAGCTGTTACACTATCGTGTAAAAAATCAATGGCTTTGGTTGTGTTTGCTGCACTTTAGCAACAGGCATCATCCATGGAAATGTATTTAATGTGAAAAACACAAAAGGGTCCTGTAATTTTACACATTTTTATTTTTACATTTTTACATCTGCTTCTCCAAGTGCTTGATAAAACCACCTAGCTGTTTTTCTTGGTAACAAGTTAATGTTTTTTTACTGTCTGAAAAGTGAGCCGTTTCAAAAACCTTCGTAATGTCCAGTCACGCTGTCCCGTTACCTAGCAACCTCAGAAGAATTCCGCCCGTTGCCTAGCAACCCAAGCTGAGTTCCATCACATTCGGACGGCTGGTTTTACTGCTGTATGCGCTGTACAATGGCTGCTGGAAAAGACAGGAGCCATTAGCTGTTGACTTACTGCCAAGAAAAACTTTCTGTGTTTTTGTTGGCTGCGCAGGAGGCTCTACTTTAGCTTTTCAGAGATGTATTGTTGTGTAATAATCCTTACCAGCTTCTATTGCTGAAAGTGGACTGCATCTTGTTGTCTATGGCCTTTACGTTTCCAAAATTCTTTGTTTTACTTTTTTTTCCAGATTGCATCGGCTCTTCAGCAGTGTTTAGATTTCAGTGAGTCCTTTGAACGAAGCTCAGCTGAGGCTGCTGATCCTCGTGTGGAGGACTCCAGTGACCCTGGTGAGGGAAATGGGGTGTAAACCGATGATTTCTTCAAGCTTAACGCTGGCGTTCATGTGAACAAACCTTAAATTGTGCAGGTCCACAATGCACAAACAGACCATCAAACTACAACAGCGTATTAGGGTCATTGTATTTAAAAAAAACGCGGAAATTTCTGGCCTCCAAGAGTAAGAAATTTGCCAGAAAACTGAAATTTCAGAGTTTGGAAAATTGTAAATGGAAAAAAAAAAAAGACATTTTGATAAATCTCTGAAAGTTTTTAGGAAAAAACTTGGAAATTTCAGATTTTTTCAGGAAATTTCCAAAAGTTAAAACTTTTTGTCTTGAACATTTTTTAGGTTAATCTAAGAATTTAGATTTTTTACTAGCAAATTTTGGACCTTTGGAGCTTAGACAATTCCTTGTTTTTTCTAGAAAATGTGTGAGTGTAATCTAAAAATGTTTGTGTTTTTTGGTGGAAACTTACTATTTAACTAATACAGTGTTGTATCATACTGTGTAGTTCATTCAGAAATTGTTTTCTGGTGAATTTCTTGTCATAGATTTACTGTTATTTCTGTTATTTCCTGAGCTTTTTTTCTTGCAGAAGATACTAAACTTTAAAATATTTTACTAAATTAAAGTATTTATTAAAATATTGTCTATTTAGCATGATATTGAAGAAATAAAAACAAAGGATGTCTCCAGAAATAAAACTTTTCAGTTTTAATTTTAAAACAATGTGGCTCAGTTGTTTTTGAGTCAGTGATTATAGAGGGGAAAGAAAACAGTTTCTTTATCTTCTAATCTGCTGCATTTGTTAATTTTATAAGTAAAATGTTCTTTTGTTTTGCTTCATATGCAAGTTAAAGTGGACACAGGCTTCCTGTCCACATTTATATCATTCAGTTTGGTCGTTGTAAAGTGGAACTGCAATGTTTTGGTCTGAATATAAATTCATTTACTATTCATATTTTTCTCATTTTGCTTTCAGGTTTGCCACAGAGAGGCGTTTTTACCAGGAGGGATCTTGAGTATTCGTTCTTTGTTCACTCTTTATGCATCCTGGGTAAACTCATCATCTACACCAATGGACGAAAACTCTTTCCCATCAAAATTAGGAAACGTAAAGGTGTGACTTTTGGCTTTCTACATTCTTAAAACATCAGTTCAAGAGTGTTGAGTCTTTTCTGTGCAGCTAAGGTACAAATAAGTGATAAAGTTGGAGTTGAGGGCTCCAGCTCTTTAGTTTTTTATTGTTCTAAGTGATTATTGCATCAGAGTGTGATTCAGAAACGCTTGCAGTCAGCACAGATATGAACCTCTCTCCATCCCACCTTTATCGCGAATAAAGTTACATAATCCTGATAATGGGAGGACATCCAGCAGACACATCTTAAACTTTAACTGTCTGTGACTTAGCTGCTGTACATAACATTGATTACATAACAATCAAGTTATGTAATCAATTAAAGAAGTTGAGAAATGATGTAAATTGCAAAATTACAAAATCTTTTTCTTGTGCAAATCTTATTACACTTAAGATAGGAGAAGACTAACCTACAAGTAACATTTCAGGAAGATGTATGAGCCTGATTTAAGTCAATATTTCAGTAATAATCTGGAACTAGTACTTGATTTTATAGATATTAAGCAGTTATTGATTCCTTTGTGGAAAGCTACTAATAAGTTAGTTTTGTCATATTTTAGGTATACTAAGATATTTGCACTAGAAACTAGACAAAAAAAACCCCCAAAAATAACACCACAGTAGATAGTGTAAACAAACATTTTCCAATAACAAGTGAATTAATTGGGCGTTATCTGGTTTGCACATTTCATGCTTACATTCAGGCCTTGATTTAAATCTCGTTTATCTCAACTAACCAACGTTTGAAAGCATCTGCCTCCTCTTTTTTGTGGCACCCACTCACTTCTCAAAATTCAGGAGTATTTCACTGCAAAAACACAGAATCTTACCAAGTGTACAAATTTTACACTTGAAATAACACAAAGCTTACAAGTAAACAAGATATTTGAGCTTGTTTTAAGTCAGCAATTCCTTAATATTGATGAAAAAGTTCTTGTTCCACTGGTGCCGTTACCTAGCAACGCCAGCCAAGCCCAGCCCGTCACCTAGCAACCCAGTTTGAGTTCCACTGGTAGATTATTTCACTATAAATAAATGTCTTGTTCTAAGTGAAACAATTTGCCAATGAAACTAGAATTTTATTTTATCAATATTAAGAAATTGTTGGCCTAAAACCAGCTACTATATCTCACTGAAAAGTTGCTTGTAAATTAGTTTTGTCATAGTTCAAGTGTACTAAGATGTTTGCACTGGAAACTTGACCAGAAATATTTGGTAAGATTTTGTGTTTTTGCAGTGCAGGAGCAATGTTTAAAGAAGAGAAGGACAGTTTCCCTCCTTTAGACTCAACAGAAGAAACCTGAATTAATTTCACTGATGCAAAACATTTTCTCATTTTCTCTCACATAATTATGGAGGAAATGCGACTTACTATTTAAGAAAAATGAAAATATTGTATCTCCAATACCTGAAGTTAGCTAAATTATTTCAAAATGGAGAGAGAAAACACCCCATTTGACAATCGGTTCAGTCTTATTTGGACAATTTCCAAATATTGATGAATCTCGTTTTGCTCAATAAATGTTGAGCAACGAAAACACAAATTTGAGTGAGCAACCTTTTTATTTTACAGTCTAGACATAGAAGAAGCCTGGCTATCTGATTGCTGTTTGTGTTTCAGACCCGGTTACTCTGACAGACCTGATTGTCATCCTGATTAACATCATGTATCGACACTCCCGACCTTCGAACGGCGACTCGTCACTGACAGGTGTGCCACATGTTTTCCCACATGTAGGTTTGTCCTTGAGTCGCAGATCCTCCCTAGTTGACCGAAAAACACTCCTCAGAACTAAGATTTTATCAGCTAACCTTGTACTGACTCAGTTACTACTTTAATAGTTCTCTGGGGTTTTTATGGCCTGTAATGTTGTAGACTCAGAAATTTCACAACTGCAATTTTGCTGACTGTAATCGATAATGTTCTCCCCGTTGATTATCGTTCCCTTTGGCTGCTGCAGATAGTCGTGCTGAGCAAGTCTTTTGCTCCATCTGTGGTATCGAAAGATAACGAGTACACTGCAAAAACACAAACTCTCACCGAGTAATTTTGGTCAAGTTTCTAGTGCAAAGTCCACTAAAGTCTTAGTGGACTTTAAATAACTTTTCAGAAAGAAATATGAACTTGTTTCAAGTCAGCAATTCCTTAATATTGTCAAAAAATGTACTAGTTCCACTGGTAGATTATTTCAATTACAACAAGACATTTTTCCATGTTATAAATGGAAAATTTTTGAGTTTTCAAACTCAAAAATTCCAAATGTCAAACATTTTTCGCTTTTGAAAGTCTGAAATTTACATCTGTTTTTCTAGAGAATTTCAGGTTAACCTCAAAATTTCCAGTTTTTTTCTTCCAAATTTTAAACTTTTGACACTCCTCAAATATCTGTTTTTTTTTGTTTTTGTTTTTGTTTTTTTTTAGAAAATTTCTGATACTCATCTAAAAATTTTTGAGTTTTATTTTTTGAGTTTTTTTGGGAAATTTTTTACTTTTCAAACTCAGAAATTTCCATGGTTTTTACTAGAAAATTTCTGAGATTGATCCAAAAATTTCTGAGATATTTTTTTTTTTTTTTGGGAAAGTCTCAACTTTTCAAACTCAGAAATTTGTAGAAAATTTCAGAGATGAATCTGGAAATTTCTATTTTTTTTTCTTGCAAATGTATGACTTTTGAAACTCTTGAATTCTTTTTCTAGAAAATTTCTGAGATAAATCTAAAAATTTCTGAGTTTTATTTCTTTTGGAAAATCTCAACTTTTCAAACTGAGAAATTTTCTTGTTTTTGAAATTATTCTCAAAGTTTTTTTCTTTGTTGGAAATGTGCCAAAGACCAAATACGCCGTCGTAAATCCACCTCATCCTGGCGCAAAAACATTTAATCAGAAAACGTATTTTGAATTTATTTTCATAATTTCAAATAGCACACTTCTATGGTTAACAGAAATGCAGCTGTGGTTTCACAGCGTACCATGTGGACGTTATATAACGAATTTAACCAGTTTGTCTTTTGTTTCATGCCTTCAGGCTCGCTGTCGCCCAGCTGTCTGGTGATGGAGGTGCTGTGGATGTTATGTGAACGAACAGAATGTGCTGCTGATTGTCTTCACCAGACTCCTGTTATTGAGACTCTGCTCGCACCTGTTGTTGCTCTCCTCAATGCACAACAGGTCCGTCTCTCCAACACACACTTTGAGCTGATAGAAACCATAAACTGGCGGCCCAAGTCCAGTCCTGCAACTTTTACTTACATTCCTGCCCCAGAACTCCTCAGTTCCCTCATCCACATTCAGTCATTCAGCTCTGCAGAAGCCCAGTAACGATCCATTAATTTGATTCAAGTGTGTTGGAGAAGAGATTAATCTAAAACTATAGTAGCTCTCCAGGACTAGACCTGAGCAGAGCGGTCATAAAACAAAATTATGGCTCATAAAGTCAGAGTCGCGGTGTAATGTTTCTGTGTCGAGACGTAAGAAATCATCCCTTTTTTTTAATACAATTTCACAAAAAGAGGTGCATGGGACGTTGGGTATTTGATGAAAACCTAATGGAAAAGCATCAGCGCTGTAGGAGAAATCAGATGTACCGTATAATTTAACAGCAGATTAAACCACATTTTGCATCAACATCTTAAATCCATGCAGCCTCTCACATTATCGGAGAGAAACTTCAGCCCACTTCAATCTATAATGTTGGTTCAGATCTGCTGGCATTTATTGATCTACAGTCCAAACTGCATATATAAAGTTATTCTCTTTTTCATCCCTGTTGCTTCCCCTTTAAAAGATTTCATTACATTATTGTGTTGAATGGATTAATTTGAAATAGGACTGTAGCTAACAATTATTTTAGTAGTCGATTAGTCGGCCAATTAATGGGATAAAAAAATGCAAAAATTGTACAGATTTTTCATTCAACCTATTGTATTAAAACTTTTTTTAAATACAATATTAGAAATACGTTAAAGATGCAAATAAACAATTTATTCAGTTCTTTTTTTAAATAAGAAAAATGCAATACCAAAGCATTATTTTTGTGTTTGCTGAAACATTTTCACATGTTTTTATCTTTTATGTAAAATGTGTACATTTTTGGAGGCGATCCTAAATATTGATAATATCAATTCCAATTCTTATTTTAAATGTATATTTTTTGTTTATCATATTGTTTTGTTGTGGAAGTATTGCGTTTATTCCAGGTTATAGCAAAATAATAAAAAAATACACAAAACACATAAGGTCAAAAGTTCAATGATATATCAAACTTAAGTAATAAAAAGAATTGGTATCTACAATACTGGCCCTGTATTTACTTGATATCGGGTCGAAACCAAACTATGTGGTATTGCACACCTCTAGTAAAACTTTAAATTGAATATTTTTCACTTAAACTGCTGCATTTAAAAAATCTACAAAAATCAGGAAAAATCATTTGAGTAAAATAATCATAAACAAACCTTTGTTTCATTAGTAGCGCTTTTTTTCTGAAAGCTCCTGGGTAAATTTGTTAATTTGTGTTCATATCTGCTTATTCCAGACTAACTTGAAGAATCCTGCAGCCACTCTGATTCTCATCGCCGACGTTTTGGCCCGCATCGCAAACACCGACAGAGGATTGGCGCTTTTCCTGTACGAGAAGAACCTTGTTGTTGCCCGCAGTGAAAAGTAAGACACTGATTAAACCTCTTTAAATATCCAGATGAAAAAAATCCACTTTATGTGTTATTATTTGACCCTAAGAGGTGCTTTATGAATGCTACAAATTTGTCCCACCAGCGTTAGTGGTTGATGCAGATGGAGACTTTTTTTTAAGATTATGACAAAACTATAAGCCACAAATTAAAATCTCACAAAACTGTCAGATACAACACAATGTGTTCATCTTTTAAAAGCCAAGCTTTCTGCTTTCCCTTTGATTTCATGATAAATAAGACCACATCTACCCACTACCACGCCGCATTAGGGGCGTGGTAGATAGAAAAAAAGGAGTAAATCTTGAGATTAATCTGTTGGAGAAAAAAAACTTGAAACTTTGAGTTTCAGAAGTCGAAAATCTTTGACTTTTCAAACTCAGAAATTTCCTTGGTTTTTCTAGAAAATCTAAAAATTTCTGAGTTTCTTGGCAGAAATTCACTTTATTTTTTTTTTCTACCTACCTACACTGTCCTTAATATGCCGTTGTAATCCACTGACTTGTACACTAAAGCAGATCTTGGTGATCCCAAATCTGCTTTTATTCACACTATTAAACCTTTTTCAAATAAAGACTCATTTAAGTCATGTTCAATACATTACATCTTTTTTCAGTTTTCTTCAGTTTAACCCAAAATAAATGATTGAAGAGGTTGCTGCACTATCAGTAAGGAAAATTTGCAAAACCCTGTTGATGTTTTGGGTCTATAATGATCAGATATTCCTTTCCTTCGACAAATCTGACTATTGTATTTGTTGGACTAAAATATTTGGTGCTTATTTTATTGAAGCAACTTCAATGTTGTGTTTTTGTTGCCTGTAAGCGGAAAGTCATCATAATTAGTAGAAATAAAGTCTTAAAAACACCAACATGTGTGTAATTAATCTGAAATAGATGAAGTAATCAGTTTGAGTTGCGCTACAACATTACAGGGTTGAGGACTCACTAAGTAATGTTTTGTGATGGACGTTGCAGCTTCTGCCTGCACCAATCCTGCATGCTCTGCACACAGATATTGGTCTTTTATCTCTTACTAGGTGTTTTCCGTTTCCTGTGCAGAACCTTCGCTGCTCACATCGTCGTCCAGTTTACCTTGAGGCTGCTGAATAAGGCCCTGCCGTCTCTAAGCGAATCAGACGCGTCTCAGACGTTATGTGGAGCTTTCATCTTTGTCTGTAGACAGATGTACAACACCTGTGAGGGTCTGCAGGTCCTGCAAACGTATGGTCTGCACAAAGCCATTGCTGCTGCTTGGAAAAAGGTACAACTGCAACATCCCATGGTTCATGTTCCACCTCAGTCCTACTACATTGGTGTTGTTTTCGTAAAAAACGTCCATTTACAGGTGACATTATGCTCCTTGAACAGGTTAGGATTGGTTCATGGGTGAGACCAAACATGTTTGTTACATTTTTTTGCACAAAATATAAAAATTTTTAGTATGTTTGCTCCTTTGGGTCAGGGTTAGCTGATTGAATGCATAATTTTTTTTAGATTAAAAGTGTGTTGTGGCTGTTTTTAGTGTTTCCCTGTTTCAAAACTGCAACAACTTGTTTCTTCTTTCAGAATGAGCTGTTTTAGGTCCTCTGTCACTTTAAATCCACATAAGCTGCTGCTGGCCACGCCCCCTAACTCAACGTTTACACTCACATGTGAAAATGGATGTTCAAATAGAGGTGCAATTATATAACCGTACATCTTCGAAAAACAGAAGTAGCACCTCCTGCTCAACTAACGAGAATGCAGCAAGTGGTTTCTGGATGTTAAGTCAACAACAAAATACTTTGTATGGTGCAAAGAGCGATAAACCCACCTGCCCAAATGCTCTGGAACTCAGCTTTGGTTGCTAGGTGATGGGCAGAACTCCACGGGGGGTTGCTAGGTAACGGGTTGAGCTTTTCTGGGGTTGCTAGGTGATGGGTCAGTTTCTGCTGATTTGTGACGTTACCATCGGAACGATTTTTGAAAAAGTTTATTTTCCAGGCACCAAAAACTGTCTGGTGTATTTTTTAAGTTTATTTTTAAAAGCAGTTGAGACACAAAAGGAAATACAAAAACATGCAGAATGTGAATTTGTGTGCAATAGTTTCCCTTCATCTTTATCTACCAGGACTTGATTACACTTAACCCTCTCACTCTTCTGTGTTGTTTCTCATTTGTTCTCACTGCTAATTTTATCTATGTGAATGTAATATGGTGTCCTACAATTTGATAAACTTTATACTTAAAGCACCAAACTGAAGGCTCAGGATAGAGCTGCAACAGTTCGAACGGTCCAACGGCCTCCATTTTTAGACATAAAATTGTTTCTGCAAATGCAGCTGGAACCCGGAGAGACGTAAGGACAGCCAGATGCTGAGAAGTGTTGCATTAGCTATCCATTATAGCCTGGATTTTGTAGGTTTTGGAATAAATCCCAATCATAACAACATAGTTTCATTTATATACTTTTTTTTATGTTTAAAGTAAAACAAAGCTTAAACTTTGCAAAGACTCTGTCAGCTGAGAAACAAATGAAAGATGGGATAACTTCAGCTAAACGGCTAAACCAACAGCAACAACATATTTTTCGCTCTTTTGCAGCTGATTCCTTTTTAACTCAAAACATTTATGTCAAAAAATAACTTGTATTTAATAGTTAAATCTGTGGACTTCATTGTTTCCCTTTACTTCCTCCTGATTTTATTGAATTTATGTTAAATATTAATTATTCAGCACCAACCAGAATGTACCCAGATCTGTTCTCAGTATTTTATTAAAGGAAAGGAAAGTACTAATGATTTCTTATTCTTTGGTTTAAATAAAACAAGGCACTGGTTGTGTAGACTTTCATTTAGATTCAATACATTATTTTTTTTTAGATTAAAAGTGTGTTGTACCTGTTTTTAATGTTTCTCTGTTGCAAAACTGCAATAACTTGTTTCATCAGCAGGTTATTGTTGGAGGAACTAATTCAGGGATTTTAATAAGCTGAGCAAACCAGCAGCACACTGTCCGTTAAAGATCGCATCTGACACCCTGGATTCATTAATAGTGGCTCAAACTGAATTCCCTTCACACAGCAGGCAAAAATGACCCAAATATGCTTTTTTTGCCCATATAAAATCTATAGTCGACTTTTTCAGCCCATTTCCGATCTTTTCACCAAACAAACCCCTAAAAACAATCCAATCTGTCCCACTTCCTCATGCCGAACATATCTAATTGTTTTCAAAGCGTTTACAGTCAGAACGGTCATGTTGCATTTTATCCAATTTTTATGTCAACAATAAAATTTTGGATTAAGTTTTTATTAGGGATCCACCGATCCATTTTTCACTAGAGATACCGACCAGATAAAGAAAAACAGCTGAATTTGCTTAAAAAGTTTCTTTAAACACAGACATAAATATACTGGATTACTAATTTATTTGATAACTCTGCACAAATGCAGCACATTTAAATATAGAAATAGCTTTACAGGCTTGGTCAAACATAAAAACAAGTTTACTCAATTTAAAAGAAATGATAAAGAACTGACAAAAACAAGAGGCTGACTTTCTTGTCAAACGTAAAAAATAAACTGCAGCTATTCTGTCAAATGGTTTAGAAAGTGAGATTAGATTCTAAATATAATATAAAATAAATAATAAAGCATAGAATGAGACTGGATAGATGGATCGGGAACGTTGTCATCAAGAATTTGTGCATCTCATCACAATCCCACCGCTCAGTTCAAGCAGATTCCTCTGCAGAGGTTTTAGTCAATGCTCCACAAAACTATTAGTTGATCATTTCTTTTTACTGGCTTCCTTCGTCTTGCTATGACTTTGTGACGATAATATCGACTCTCATTGTTAAATAAACTTTAAAGTAGAGCGCTGGATGTTGCAGAACATCAAGCCTGGAGAACTGAAGTTTATAAAAATGTGACACAAACTAAAACGTTTATAAACAACCATCCGAATTATTGCGAAAATGTGAGGATATCTTGATGATTCTCTGCCGTATTTAGTTGTTTAAAGATTGGAAAAGCACACAAAATAATTTTATTATGATATGATGACTTAAGTGATTTCTTCTGGTCTGAATTTTTCACTTGTTTTTGTTTTAAAGACGAGTTCCTTATCGGAACGGATCCCAACTCCAGTTCCTGGATCCTGCACCGGACCATCCACCCAGGAAACGGCAAACATGTGAGACCACACACACACGATTCATGAAATAACAATGAAACAGGCCAACGGTGCTGCGATACTTCACTCATTATTTAATATTCACCTGACTAATCACAGCAAAGAATTTTATAGTACTTTGATCATAAACGGCCTTTAACAATTGTTCTTTTTTATGTCAAATAAAACATAAAAAAGTCATGTAGCTTATTAGTAATGTTGTTAATAATTAACCAATAAAAGCTCAGAACTGCTGAACTCAAAGACCCCAAAATAACGGCGGCTAATAACAGACCTTTGAATCTATTTCTATGGAAATCTGTTGATAAGATATGTGGCCCTAAAGTATTAATGATTAACAAAAGATCATAAAAACAAGCTTAACTTATCAGTTGATCAGATAATGTCCTCCCATAGTTTATTCTGGCGTATTGAACTCAATAACACAATGTTTTAAAATATTTATATTAGAGCCATCCAATATTTTTTTTTTTTTATCAAAAAATGTGATGTTATTTTGGATAATTGTCATAATAATTAATCGGTGATGCGTCTCTATTCAGCTGTTTGTTTTACTTTGTTCTGAAACAAGTTAAACTGTCAAAAGATAAAATGTTTTTGCCTTTACTATAAGAATCCCTTCATAAAACTAATAAATATGTAATAAACCAGTTTTCTTAGATTATGTTGAACAGCCTAAATGTGGATATTTCTCAGTGCAAAAGCTGTAAATTGAGAGCATGTCCTTGTTTTGTTGGTGTTTGTTGTTTTAATCTGAGGTTCCTGTTTGCTGTTTTTTGTGTTTTTGTGGATCTGGAACAGGCTTGTCTGGGAGGAAACTTTGTTGGGCAGTCTGCTGAACTTTGCTGCGACCCCTAGAGGCCATTTGCTGCTACAGCAGACAGGCGCCATCAACGAATGCGTCTCCTACATGTTCTCTCGCTTCACCAAGAAACTGCAGGTAAACAGTGGATTAATAAAATCTGAACCTTCTTTTACATTTCTGTCATAACCTGATCTAATCCTCACTCCTTTGCCTCATCTGTTTACTTGTTGGGTTAATTCAAGTTTAATTGTAATGCAAGTTTCAGCATCAAAGTGCTTTACATGAAAAAAACACGTAAAAACATTCCCCAAATCAATGCAACTATATTTTTTCTATAATTATTATCTGCATTAGACACTAGACTATAGAGCTGAAACGATTAATCGTGATTAATCGATTATTTTAAATAGCAATCGATTAATTGTTAATTGGAGTTTACACTCAGAAAATGTCATCTTGCTGAGAAACCAAGATATTCAGAGCCAAAACTGTGAAATAAATATATAAATTTGCACTTAAGATAATAAAAAAATACCCAAAATTCCTAAAGTGGTATAGTTTTAGATTCACTTGGTTCAAATTTTGTAAATCAGAATCTCCCACTAAGTACTGTTTTCTATCAATTATGAATCAGTGGACGGATCAGGCCTACACTGTATTGATAAGTCGAACAGAAAGAGCTGAGCCTTCCACATTTTGATGTTAGAAGGATTGTCTTGGCCACAAATGATCAAGTGTTTACTAAAGAAATGCTTTGTTGTTGCATTTTAGGCAAGAAAATTGTTATTTTCTTAATTTAAGAAGCACTTATGTGGTTAGACAAAAAAACTGCAGAATGTGGCAATTTTTCTTTTTTTTTTAAATCTGATTAATCCATTCCGATACCTTCTTGTGTTTCAGAACGTACTTTGCTTGGAAAACCTTTTGTGATTAACTGGTGTCCCACAGGGCTCTATTCTTACCCTTCTGCTATTTTATCTGTATTTCCTGCTGTTTGGCTCCAAGAAAGAAAGAAAATTCTTGCTTTTCGTTGTAATGCGGATGATACTCAGATTTATGTTTCCCTAAAACGGGAAAATGACGACTATGTCCAAGGTTTAGATGAATGCCTTGACAAATTAAAAGCTTAGATGGCCTTTAGCTTTTTAAACATCAATGAAAATAAGACCGAAATGCAGATTTTTAGTCCAAATGTCCCTGGTTAACAAACCAGGGACATGTTTTGTCTCTGGTTTGTTAACCAGTAATCTTTTTCTGTAAAAGATTACAGAAAAAGATTTCTGTAATCTTTTTACTTGTTCAGACTACAGAAAGCATGTTGTTGCAAACCATGTTTTTAAGTGTTTTTATATTAGATCAGTCTTTAACATTTTTTCACATTTCTTGATTAGCAACGGTTTATTGCAGATAAAGTTTATTAGTAGATGTGACTCAGGAACTTCCTTCCCAACATCTGTTTGATTTTTACAGATGGAGTCTTGTAATTTCGACTTCCATGTAAAAAATTAAATGTGGCATGGGAGTGGACAGCTATTTTTGAATGTTTAACTCATCCAGTGATGATGATTCAGACACATTATTGATCTGGAATAAAAGTTTTATTCGGTACCTCCCTTAAGCTTTACGTAAGCCAGGTATATTATCCTGCCTTCACTGGAACAACCATCAAGTTTTCAGTGATAAGAATTGGTATCAATATACAGTGATTATGTCTCTGTTCTTGAAATTATTAACTTTGTGGAGGCTTATTTAACATCTGAGATAAATGGAGAACTAAAACTGCGCTTTACAGCGTTTAATTTGGATTTCATGTGATAAAGCGACACAAAGTTGCACACGTGCTATGCAGAACTATGTATTGTATATAGTTTTTATAAGTAGAAATACAAAAAGTAGTGGTGGGCATTAATTGCAGGTCAAAGTTTATGGGATATATGTTCTGAGTATTAGAAAACTTCTTAGGAACGACAAAATAAATCATGCTACGAGGAATTTTCACCATCAACTGTGACAGTAAATGTCAAAGATAAAAACTCTTTTATTTTTTTTGTAAAATCCAAACTTTTGTCTGAGAATCTGAATGAATTAATCAGGATATTGTTTTAGTTTTTAGACTGGTGTCAGCTGTACACCCCTAAAAATACTTTCCTCAACATGTTGGTCTAAATATGTTAAAATTTTCCCATCAACATAAAAGTTTCTGTTTGTATATGTAATTACTTTATTATACTTTACACCATTAGCAGTAGCTAGCACAAAGTCAAAACAAATTGGGAGATAATGGATGTTTAGCGAATGAATGAAGCATCTTTCAGTCTTTATAGCGCACCTTTCTAATATATTTGAGGAAATGTAAAGCTTAACATAATCAGTTTGAGTCTGAAGCTGGAGCTATTTGCAGCATGGATTCTTCTTTTTAGTAGCATTTCCAAGCAGCAGCAACATAAACAGCTGATTTTTTTTTTGGCCAACTATCTCCTCATTTTCATTCTCCTGTTGTCATTTCTGCGCTGGTTTCTTTTTCAATGTGCTTTGGTTCATATTTAAACAGCTGAACGTTACTTATTGCATAAAAATTACTGTTCTGTCTGGACAGAGCTAGCTAGCTAGCTAGCACTGTAGCATACTTTGTGAAAACCAAACAGGCTACTGCAGTGTTTTTATATTTTAAATAAATGTTTCTCAGACAAAGTTTATTGTTGCAACTAATGGTGAATACCTTTAAAGCAGGAAAGCCCCATGTGGTTAAATGCATGCCACACTTTTCAGATGTGTAGCTGTAAAATCCATTGAAAATCTCATAAATTAAATACTTCAAACTTTTACAAATCCCTGTATATCAAAGGTTTAGTCATAACCAAAGAAGAAAAACCAGATTTGAATTGTATAATTAAGCAGTACAAACATGCAGAACCTGCTCTGTTTCTTCTGCTTCCTCTTTAAAACATTTGTTCCTGAACTGTTTCTCACATCTTTGTTTTTCCTGAAGATGCATTTGTTTTGTTGATCCTCCTCCTCCTCCTGAAGGACGCAGTGTTGTTTACTAAAGTCTGTTTATCTGTTTAGTATTCAGCTGGTGCTCGGATTCTGAAGCAGGATTTGTAAGATTTATATTGTAGACACGCGTATGCCCAGTCTTACATGCAAATCTCAGCCAATTCCCTTTGGACCCAATTTACTGACATTCTCTGCAAGGTTTTGTAATTTCTGTTTCTGTTGGACATTGCACTTTAATTACAGCATGTGATTTTATTTAGGCTATTTTTTTTTTAAGTACGTTGAAATTAATTATATTCCTTGAATGTGTTTTTTTTCCTGCTCCTTTAATTGCTTGTTTCTGATACACACGGCTGTATAGCTGAACAGTTTTGCTTCTTCTTTCTGGTGTTTTTGCCGAAGGTGAGTCGCTGTGAGAAGTTTGGATACGGAGTGATGGTGACGCAGGTAGCGGCGACCGCTCCAGGGGTTGCAGCTCTGCACAGCTCAGGTAACAAAGTGCTCATTTGTACAAACAAACACTTGCCAGCTGGGATGCTTGAGGCTTGAATTGGAAATTTCTGTGCAGCTGCTGTGAGGAATTTTGTTACTGTTCGTCTCAGGGGTTGTTCCCTGTCAAATTTTGGGATAACAAAAGGAAATATTGTGAATTTATTGTGAAAAGTTTGTACGTGTTCATTCAGAAAGATCTGTAGTTTATACAACTTAAAATTTCAGTGAGTTTTAAAAGCAAGAAGTGAAGTTATTTAGAATAGACTCAAACTTAGATGGGCTTATGGATTCATTTAAAACTTTTGATAAGTGATGCTAAAACTTTAAAAATGTCTCAGTTTGACAAGATTAAGTCGGATTATCTGGTCGGTGCGTCGGCGCTGCTCCGGAATCGATGCCATCGAACTCAAAGCTGCTCAAATTAATGAGCCAAATCCTTTCTGGAGTAAAAATGTATAGTTTAAGGTGAAGATTGAAATATTTGACCACAATGAAAAGAAAATATGAAGTGAAATTAATTAATTTCAAACTGCAGAAACACAAAATCTTACCAAGTATTTTTGGTTTAGTTTCTAAGTGGAAATATACTTGTACACTTAAAATAAGACAAAAATAACTCCTATTTCAGCTCCTATTTCAAAATAGCTCCTATTTCAGCAAAAATAGGAGCTTTTTTAAGTAAATAATTCCTTGATATTGGTGAAAAAGTTCTAGTTCCACTGTCAGATTATTTTACGTAGAACAAGGCAATTATTGACTTAAGCTACTATATTTAGCTGAAAAGTTACCTTTTAGGTTAGTTTAGTCTTATTTCAAATTTACTAAAGTATTTGCACTAAAATACTTGGTGAGATTTTGTGTTTTTGAAGTGTAGAAACTGTAAAATCAACAAAAAATTTATTCTGAAGATGTTTCAAGGCTACAAACAGGATTTGAATGATGTGCAACTTAATATTTTTAAAACACCAGGAGTGTTTATATATTTTGGATTTTCTATAGATTACAGGAAATTACCAACAAAATCAATCTTGTGAGCCTAATTTTCAATAAAAATAAATAAAACTTCCATCTTAAACTGAAGATGTTTAAACTAAAAATGTTGATGTTTCAAATTATTTGGCAACTTTTCTCCGCTGTGTTCATTCTAATCCAGTTGGCATCTTCACGTGGTGCCACATTTGTTTTTGTTTTCACTAAAAGTTTTCCTGACAGTTGAATTTCTGCGTTGATAAAAATATGATTTTTTTTTTTATCTCTAGGTTTTGTCAGATTGCTGGTTGTGGATCTGTGGTCGGCTCTCGAATGTGGAAGTGACGATGCCAGAGTCGTCCGACCCAAACCGACGCCCATGGACTCCATAGACAGAAGCTGCCTGAAGGTAAGCGCATGGACAGAGCCGGCCTAAGGCACACGCGAGCTGAGCGGCTGCTTATGGCCGCCACTACAGTTGTACTTTTTATTACAAATGTTTATTTTTATTTCAGAAGATAATGTGAATCTCATTTTTGTTTATTTAGTAGTAATAGACACATTTTACATAAATTTAAATTCATTATTACTGTCAAACAGTTAAATTGCTGCACTTTAATATCACTCTGCTTTTCAAAATGCTAAATAATTGGAGCATCTTACAAATAATAGCTACGTTACATACAGTGGTGAAAAATCTGTGAACATGTTGGTATGGGGGGGGGGGATTAAAGTCTGGTTAGGGCCCCAAAATGGCTTTGGCAGGCCCTGCATAAAAGAAGAAATTTAAGCCACATTTAAAGGTCATATTGTCTTTCAAACTGTTTCTTTATACAATATATTTCCAGAAGTTTCTACATTTTTATTTGTTTTTTTAAGCTGAGAATTATTAAAGCTCATATTTTGTTCATTTGATCGACTTTCCTACATTAAAGTTTGAGTCAATTATGAAGAAATAGAGCTACATATGGCAGCATATGTAATTTAGTTCAGAAATAAGTTAGGTGAAACTGGGGATGAATGACATCTGCAGCAACATCGGTGTCAGTGTTTGAAATATTGGTATCGATCCCATAAGTGAAAAATCTTGTCATTTATTTATGTGACAGAAATAGTGCTGCAGCTCAGGATTTCAGGGAGTTTAACTGAAACAGAGAATAAAATTTTATTTTTTCAGGATTGAAAGGGTTGGAAAATATATATAATATCAATAAATATCGGTCATCAATATATGTACTGGTCAACATATGTATATCAGTTTGGTTGTTTGTTGGTTCTTTTTTTTTGTTGGACTTCAAAATGTTTCTATCGGTGCATCAGTACTTAAAATTACTACAGCTGCTTAGTAACACATTAATAGTTCACTGTGTTTTATTTTAAATAAAAAAATAATAAAACATAACTACAAATCAGCTCTGGATTGTTTCAAACTAAAAGAAAATGCATCTGCTTGCAAAATCTGCTTTTAATTTCAGTGATACATTCAACATGACACGGTGACATCTAGTGGCAAATTCATGAACTGCAAACAACTGATTTTATTTTGCTGTTTCAGGAATGTTTTACAAACCATGTTGGAAAAATGTGGAATAATTCAAATTACGTTGCTTCCTCCATAAATTAATTCATAAATACTTTAATAATCCCAAAGATAAATTTAAATATAAAAGTTTTTTTAGTGTTGTGTCCAGAGTTGGACAGCAGCCAGTTACATTCACTTGAACAAGCTTTTGGGAAGAAATTACTTTATTATTACACTGTATTTGTTACTTTTACTTCTGTAACTTTACTATTAAGTATCGCAACTCTTGAGTAAATTTCTGGATACTTTATCCACTGAGAGTAACTTTAATAAATGAAGATCAAATTTGTTTTAAGTAAAACAAACTTGCAGCTTTTGTTAAAGTTTTAAATTGAAAGAAACAGATTCTGAAAACTTTATTCCGACTGATTTTATCATGAACTTATGATATTTTTATTCATTATTTTCAATTTGATATCTAAAATAACAACATTGCCACATAGCTTCTTTTTAAAAAAAACAACAACAAATGAATGTTTTGATCAGTTACTCAGTAAATTACATATTTTTCTGTGAATATATTAGTACACTTGAAATAAAACAAACCTAACTTGCAGGTAGCTTTTCAGCTAGTTATAGAAACTTGTTTTAAGTAAATAATTCCTTAATATTGATTAAAAAGAGTATTAGTTCAACTGGAGGATTATTTCACTAATCTCAATAAGTTTTTATAAGTGAAATAATCTGCCAGTTAAACTTAGTTTTTCATCAATATTAAAGAATTAATGACTTAAAAGAAGCTCCTATATCTTGCTGAAAAGTTTCTTGTAAGTTAGTACACTTGAAATACAACAAAACTAACATTTTTGCAGTAGAAATTAGATTAAAAGTACTTGGTAATATTTTATTTTTGCAGTGTAAAAAAAAACCCTTTACCACTGTTTTATTCCTGAAGTTTAAATGTACAGATAACAACCCCAACCACTAACTTTTTTGGACTTAAATGTTCTCAGCTATAAAAAAAAAACAATCTAGAAATTAAATTCTGTAAATTTGGAAACGTGGGTGGGAACGTTTTAGTTTCCTTTTGCACCGAATGTTTCTCTCTTTTCTCGCCTAGAACAGTCTAAATAATTCAACTTGAAGCGTCGGGTTGCGTGCGGCCGAGTTGTGAAACTGGCCGACTGAATCCAGACCGCCAGTGAACTGTGAACTTTGGCCCCAACCCTGCCACCGGCGGCGGTAAAGCCGGCCTTATCAGCGTGTCAGCTGCCAGTTTGGATTCAGGAAATCCTCAAAGCACAACAAACCGTGTGGAAAGTCTCACACGGTTTCACAGCATCTTTACTTTAAGAATATTATCTTAAATGTCTACTTAATCTGTTAATTCATGGTAATAAAACACATTTAGCTTATGATTTGTCCTGTATATTTTATTTTTTTCACATTTTAATTATTATTTTTTTAATTTATGAAAGCCTAATATACTTTGATAACAATCTCAACATTAATTAAAACACATTTCTTTACATAAAGCTTCCTGTCAATTGTTTACAAGCAAGAATGATTAAAAAATCCTGGAAGAATTGAGGGAAATCCACAATAAATTCAAATTTGTGCCTTGATTTTTTTGGTTTTACATTAAAATCGCTGCAGTTGCATGTGATCGATTATCAGTGCCGATGCCCCTGATCAATAAGGGCAGATCTATTCAGTCTAACTCCATACTTTGAGCTCTGTCATGTTTTATTGTTTATTTTACATTATGTTTAGAATTCCTTTGCACTTTCTGGACCAGAAAGTGCAAAGGAAAAACAAACACACATATATTTTTTGACATGTTTCTTCATTATTTACTTTGAATTGGCTGTCATAGCTCTAATTGCACTGACTAAACAAATTAAGGATGTTTTTACATGTTTGAAAAAGATTGTGACGCTATTGGTGTATTTAAATGGTGCAGAGTTATCGAGTAAATGTCTGTTTTTAAAAAAAAAAATAAAGTTTTTAAGTCAATTCAGCATGTTTTTCTGTATCGGCTGATGCTAAGCCTCAGATATCGGTATAAGAAGTGAAAAAAGTGGATTGGTGCATTCCTAATTTCTATTTAATCTTTTGCATTTTTCACCAGCTTGTTGTTTCTGTGTCCCCAGTCCTTCCTGTCCCTGGTCAACCTCCTGTCCTCCTCCCTCTCCGTTTGGGAGCTTCTGTGCCGACAGCCTTTGGCGAACAAGAGCGAATACAGCCTGAGAGAAATCCCATCCTCCATACCGGTGAGCAGTTCCCTTCCCAACCAGCAGAGGGCGTCTTTGCGCTTCGATTCATCCTTCCACTCACACCCACACATACCAGTGGGAGTGAGTGGAAAGCACAAAGGCCCTCCATTAAACCCCCGCAGCATTTTCAAGTCTTACTCTGCTCTGTTTTTGTTTTGCTTCTCGTTTCAGGATTTGATTGACAGGCTGGTTGCCGTGGATTCGGATGTGAAGATCCACTCGCTGTTCCAGTACGAGCAGTCGCACACCTTCGGCCTGAGGTGAGAGGAGTGTTTTTTCCCATATAGCTTGACATCGGAGGGGGGGAGCGCATGATATGGGATTAGCACACACTCACTCCCCTCAGTCTGCGGCATTAGCAGCCTTCCACTTTGATTACCGGCTTTGGGAGGTTGATGAAAGGATTTTTCTGGATAAGATCGAAATAAGCCCGGCTCTGCGGGTATTTACAAGTAACTCGCTCCTTCAGTGAGACCGCTGGTTAAAATGAAGGAAAATACACTTAAAATAAATGAATAAATAAATGGTTTCTTGCACTTTTCATCTGGGGTGTTCAAACTTTTGACTTGTGGGCCAAAAACTTTCATTTTTAATAAAATCACCAAATATATTGTGATTTAAAAAAAAAGAAGTTTTATCTCTGATTTGTGTCACAACGCATTAGGGCTACAGAAGATAAAAAAAAACTCAAACACTTTGAGATTATTCTCAGAAATTTTCAAGTAAAAACTCAGAAAACCTCCCAAAATTTTTCTAGAAAATTCCAAGATTAATTTCAAAATCTCAGAATTTTTTCTCAGATTTTTGATCTTCTGACTGAAACTCAGAAATTTCCAACTTTATTTTTTTCTGGCATTATTTTTTTATATTAATATCAACATTTCTTTGTTTTTTCTCATTAATGTTTTACTTCTCAAGCTCAGAAATTTCTAATTTTCTTTTTCCTAAAAATTTTTTGATATAATTTCACATTTTCTGAAAATTTTCTTGCAAATTTTTGACTTTTCAAGCTCAGAAATTTCCAATAAGAGAAAACTAGAAAATTACAGCCTGTTATAAGTTAATAACTCATTTCTGTTGATTATAAAGTTCTAGTTACACTTTCAGATTATTTCACTTATAACAATGGAACTAGAAATTTTTTCATCAATATTAAGGAATTATTGACTTAATCTTGCTGAAAGTTACTTGTAAGTTAATCTTGTCTTATTTCAAGCGTACTAATATATTTGCACTAGAAACTAGACAAAAGTACTTGGTAAGATTTTGTTTTGCAGTTCTGCCTTAGACGAATCTTTGACGATCCTTAAGAGTCCAAAAGAAATCCAGATTTTCATTCTTGCGCGTTTCCCTCGTATGTGCAGAAGCCTCATGTGACCGCTGCGCGTTTCTTTGAGTCTTTAAAAGCTTTCTAAACCTCATCAGCCTCGGCTCGTTTGGAGTCTTGCTGACTCTCTCCTGTTTCTGCCCGTTCCTATTAACATCCAGAAGCCGAGGGAACAAATCTCTCTGTTCGTTTACCGCCCAGACCGGCGCATTAACTGACAGCCCTGCACTCAGCGCGCCGCTCAATGCGCTCCATTAGCCATCTTACTATCAGTGACTCAAATCCTGCCATGTTTACATTTCTGATGTAGTTGCTCCAAACACACGCCTGGTGAATTAAAACGATTGTAGCACAGTCTTACAGTTAAAAATGGAGCCTTTAACTTGCATTTGGGCACAATTCAAGCCTTTAATTTGAATTATTTCCATTATTTACCAAATCACGTGGCAAAAATGCAAAATTTGTTTAGTTTCAAGTGCAAATATATTAATACACTTGAAAGAAAAGAAAACTAAATTACAAGTAACTTTTCAGAAAGAAAAATGAGCTTGTTTTAAGGAAAATATTCCTCAATATTGATGAAAAAGCTCTAGTTTTTACTGAAATAATCTACCAGCTGGAAAAAAAACCAATGACTCATTCTAAGGAGTTAAATACAAATGCATGCCACACTTTTCAGATTTGTAAAAAGAAAAGCATTAAAACCAATTAATAATTTTCCATTCATCTCTCAGCAATGATCTGCATTACGAATAAGATTTAATAGACTGAAGTTTGTGATTGTAATACGACGAAATGTGAAAATGTTTTAGGGATTTTTAATACTTTTACTTATAAAGTGTATCATGAACTGTATAAAAATATAAACAATTTGCATTTAAAGCGTTTTCTGTTAAGTTGCTGGAAGCTGTGATGCTTTAGCTGGTGAATCGTCTGATGCACTCGAAGAAAAAAATGTTTTATAAGCTTTTAACCATCATTTCTATCAATCAATCAAGTCTGATGTTTATTTATTTTTTTCTTTGACTTTTTAATTCTAGATGACACACATAAATATACACACCCACACATGTTCAAACGTGCGTAACCCAGCAGGTCAAAGGTCATGCCAACACAGGTTCATATTTCTTCATCGAACCCTGCAGGATTTTATGATTGTTTTTTATGGTTCTTTTTGTTTTTGGCCATTAAAATGACTGATTTTGTGATGCTATTTTTCAAATATCTCCAAGCAGTTTTACATTATTTTTGCAAAAAGTAATGACGTACGCGTTCCACTGGCAAATTATGTCACTTATAACAAGACATTTTTCTACAGAAGAGGATTATGGCCAATAAGTAAAAAGAAAATCTGACTTTTTCTCACAAGTTTGAAAAGTCAAAAAATTTGTTGGAAAAACTCTGAAATTTTAACATTAATCTCAAACATTTTTTAGACAAAAAAGTGAAAATCTCAGTAAAATCTTTGACTTTTGAAACTCAGTCAGTGGTTTTTGCGTTTTGGATCTACAACGGCAGCCAAAGCTTTGAGATTAATCTTCTAACTTTTCTTGAAAACACTTGCGAATTTCTGAGTGTGAAAAGTAACAAATTTTAATCTTTTCAAACTCAGTTAGTGGTTCTTGCATCTCACATTTATGACGACTTCCAAAATTTTGAGATTAATTTCTGAGTTTCAGAAGTTGAAGATTTTTTACTTTTAGATTGAGAAATTTCCATGTTTTTTTGTCAAAAATCTTATAGATTAATCTCAACATTTTTAAGATTTTTCTAGCAAATTTTCAACTTTTCAAACTCAGAAATTTCCCTGTCTATTCCTCATCTTGTTGTACTCATCTTAATCTTGACACTATAGGTTCTGTATCAGGTTCTGATCGGTTTTCTGGCCAATCAAACATATGTAGAACTAGTGGCTTCCTCTTAAAAACATTCAAATTTATAAAATATCTATTTACAAACACTAACTTTAATTAGTTTTCAACGTTCAAAAATACATCAAGCTTTATTTGATTCAACATATACTACTTTTAAAATAAAAGTGCTAAATATTGGTGGTTTTTATTTGAAAAATTAAAGAAACATCTAGGAAAAATAATCCCATTTTTCTTATTTTCACATTCTTTTTCTAAGTCCAGTACACAACTCCATCTGTGTACTGGAGTTGTGTAAGTCATAAATCTTACATTTACCAACAGTTACTTTCATGTAATTATATCTTTGCTCAAGTGCTGGAAACAAAACAAAACCTCAAAATCTCTCGGTGTTCATAAAAACTAATTAGGACTAAAATCCTTGAGCCTCCTTTGTACTGGAAGCCTCTTTGTTGTCATAGCAACCAGATCTCCTCCTCAGTTTAAATTGTCTTGATGATTTTATTCCACTCTAAACTAATCTAGTTAATACGGTTGGAGAACTAAACTCTGTTCAGCTCGATTTCATTATAATTTGCCACATTATTAATATAAACCTAACAGGTGAGGAAAGATTTTGCCAAAAGCTGAGCTGGAAACAAAAGTTAATGACAATTACCAACGTCGATGAATAGATAGGTGAACTTCTGTGAATGTGAAAATGTTTGCTCTACTTTTAGCTATCCGATGGTTTAAGTTCCTGTCATTTAGTTCGTTTCTTTAATAAATAAATGGTTTGTTGTTTCATGCACATCTTTCAACGTTTAATAAAATAATTTGTCCAGTTCACCTTGAGTGACATTTCAACTTCTCAAAAGGGAATTACTGAATTAAACTCTTGATTTATGTTGTGGAAACATGATTATAAAATGAACTGTTCACAATTTTTTATTTGTGGAGATTAGAGTCGACAGAAAAGCTAAATGCTGCTAATACTTAAGATCCGCTCTAAAAACGGTTGTACTCACATTCAGAACATACCTGAATGTAAATTAAAAGGTTTTTGAACTACTTCAGCATCTATCGCAGCCTGCAGACCTGAAACGATTAATCATGAAATTATCGATTAATGGTTAACTGGAGTATACAAACTCAGAAAAAGGCTAATCATTGAAAGAAAACCGTCGTTTGCGCCGCACAAAGTGTTGACTTTCCATCCAGAAATCTCTTGGTGCATTCTTGTTGGTTGTGCAGGAGTCCCCACTTCTGCTTTTCAAAGATGTACTGTTGTATAATTGCGCCTCTGCTTGCAGCCATTTTCACGTGCGAGTGTAAATGTTGAGTTGAGCAGCAGCTTATTTGGATTTAAAGTGACAAGACGCCCTAAAACAAAACTAAAATCTCATCTAAGAATGATTTTCTGCAACAAATGTGATCTTTTGCTTCACCCATCTTTAAATGTTAAAGGAAACCTAAAAACCTCTGTTAGTCCTGGTTGGTTTAAAGCATCCGCCTCAAACGGAGAGCTGCAGGTTTGCCTCATTGTTTCAATCTGAGGGTGAGAAGTTCCTGACAAACTCTTCGCTTCCTGATGTTCAGCTGTCAGAAGGAGTGAGCCGAGCCGTCAGTCACAGGGAAACCGTCCAAACATCCACAAACACACCCACTCTGATCAACAACACGGAAAACTATCAGCTTATGGCTACATTACCACAAACCTGCAGAGGGGGCGACGGAAATTAAAGGCCGGTCGCCATAAGATAAATTAAAATGAGCTCAATGTCTATTTGTGTGATTTATTGTTTTTGTCTTTTCTTTTTTTCTACCAAAAACTGGATGGTAAGAATCTTCAACCTGGTGTTTCAACTAGATGTTTTTCTTTTGAAGGACAATTTCATTGACTTCATAATTGATTTTATTTGTTGTTTCTGTTGTCTTATTTATTTATTTTTGATATTTAAATTGTCTTTCAGTTTTAGTGATATATGTTTGTTAGGATTTAAAGTGTATCGATCTTTGAGAATGTGTTCTTGCATTAGTACCACTATGTTACTGTTGATAATGGTCTCAAAAACAACAATATTATTGTTTATCGCAATAACTTCAGGGACATTTTATCATTTTATCGAGACAGGCTTAGGCTGAAATCAGTCAGACGGATAAAACGGAGCCGATTTTCAGAATATCTTGTAATATTTTTACCCTCACCGGGACAGAAATGTTGGTTTAAATCCAAACGCTTGCTTTGCTTTCCAGCTCTCTCAATATTTCAAAATGTTGCTGGATCTTATCAGCCTGTCTGAGCCCGCTGTCATTACCAGCAGCTGAAAATGAACCGTGAATGTTTTCCCGAAGGCTCCCACTTGACAAAGCTCTCAATTGGCTTTAACAAGCTGCGCTGGCTGACCTAATACGAGCAGACAAAAGGCCAGGGGACAAAAAGAAAAAGTCCAAACTGAGTCTTTGCCCGTGTGTTTCTGCCCTGCAGTGCAGTATGTACTAAATTAAAGTTTGTAATTCTCTGTAGTGCCGTTCTGTTGCAGTATCTCGGTCTGCCAGGCCTGTCTGTAATTTCGTGTCTTTGTTTCGGGTTTGTGTGCATCGCTGCAGACTGCTCAGTGTGCTCTGCTGCTCCTTGGACTCCTTCCTGCTGCTGGAGAGCCAGTACAACATCTGCTGCACGCTGCTGCAGTGTCAGAGGGAAAACGTCGCTGACCAAGACGCCACAGACGGGTACGAAGCCAGAAACGCAGAGTTAGATGAAAACTCGGTTCACACAGAGGCGGGTCAGTTAATGTTGGTAGTTTAAATTCTGATTTAATTACTAATGAAGCTGGGAGACGTGGCCTGTAAATAAAACCTCAATTTTCTTTTCAAAACAGCTCAGAAAATTACAAGTGATGAAATATTTTCAAGAATATTCATCATTGTAATAAAACTACAAGCAGTTATTAAAATGATACAATCATAATATTAGCAGAACAAAGACGCAGTTTTAGCTGAAAAAACATATTAAAAGGGGCAGTATTATGTATTTCTCAGGCACAGAATAATTTTATAGCACAACTGTCAAATATGACTTAAAAGAAATTAGACTTTGTAATTTAACGCCTTGAAATTGGGCTTCTGTCTCTTTAAGAAACTCCTGCTCTTTCTGAAACTCCGTCTTCAGTAAGTCATCACAACATGGCTCCTCTACTGGCCCTTTATCAACGTTTTTACCAGCGTTTCACTGAGAAGTAGCTCTTATAATGAGCTCAGTTGATCTGCAGTTTCACCAGGTGCTTGCTAATTGCTGCTGGCTAGTCTGAAGGAGCCAAGCTGAGGCTATATTTTGTAATGTTTGTGGTGTGGACCCCAGGAATAACAGTCTCTAATTTGGTAAATAAACCAAAAATATTGGTAAAAATTCAAAATCTACTTTATTATAATCTTTTTTCTTTCTTTAGCCACAAACCAACTTAAATTACGTAATTAAACACCAAATTAATAAAATATTAGTGCCGCCCTTTAAAACAATGAAGACAAGATACAAGATTTAATTTCTAAATGTTTTACTTCAAAATTTTCTTTAACTCCATGATGAAATCTGGACTCGCATTTGTTGCATTGAAAACATCAAACTGGCGGTTTCAGCTTCTCTAAAAGCCAACAATCAGAAATTTCAGTAAATTTGCCCCATTTTTATTCTCTTTGTGCATCATCTTGATTTGACAGAAAACCTTCAGATTTAATAAAACAAAATGCATGCTTTTGATATCTCAGAATAACAAATAAATAAAATGGAAGTAAGGATAAATAAAGAGACCATTTCCCAAAGTGTTTCTTTGAGAGTTCTTCTAATGGAGACGCTGCTATTGCTGCTGGTTACAAATGGAGATGACCCTGAAGAGCCGCTCACATGTCAGGTTTGAAAACTCGCTCAGCTTCACAGAATGGTGGCCTGCTCATTTCTTCCTCTTTTTTTTTATTTATTTTGTACTTTTTCTGTAATGGTTGGCATCAGCTTTTCTGTTTATTCTACGCATTATTATTCAGAGTCATCCTGCCTTCGTATTTTGGTTTAACCTTTGAGTTAACCCATTTCCCTCCACCTCCCCTCGTTTTGTCTCTGACCTTTTTAACATCGATGACACCAGAACTCACATCTAAGACATATTTTTACCAATAAAGCATAAGCATGCAACATTTTGGAGCAATCTGGCCTTTGGAAAGAGAACTGTAAAACAAAACAGTCTTTTTGATAAGTTTCTGGAGTCCAAATTGCTTCAACCTTCTGGATTGGAAATGTTCTGACCTTAGCTGAGATTTAAACAACCTACCCTTTTATTTTCAAACCGATATGGCTGAAGTAATTTTGTGACTTCAGACGCTACAGAAAGGCTTTCATATCACCCATTGCCAATAAAATGGAGGATAGGAATGAGTGTAAAGTTTTCATCGTGTTGATTTTGTCATCTATAAATACTGCTGTGTCTTTTTAAAGGGGAAAGATTATGAAAAATTCACATTTTCCACAGTTTTTCCATTTGGGTCTCAACTGCTTCTAAAAACAGACCACATGCTTAAAAAAACACCCAGACGTTTTCTGGCAATAAGTTAATGATCTGTTTCAAAAGCCTTCCGAATGTCACAACACAAATCAGTAGGCAATGCCCCTCACCTAGCAACCCCAGCAAAGCCCCAATCCGTTACCTAGCAGCCCCAGTGGAACTCCTCTTGTTACCTAGCAACCTAAGCTGAGCTCCAGCACGTTAGGACAGCTGGTTTTGCCACTGTACAATGGCTGCTGGAAAAGACAGGTGTTTTATTGGTGACTTGCCGTTCAGAAACCACTTTATGAATTTGTCTTGCTTGTGCAGGAGGCGCTACTTCTGCTTTTCAAAGATGTACGGTTGAATAATTATTGCATGTCTGTTTGCAGCCATTTTCATGTCTGAATGTAAACATTGAGTTGCAGGGCATGGCCAGCAACAGCTTATTTGGATTTAACTACCTTTAAGTAGTTGTCTGGAGACCTTTTTTTGTTGAGCGAATGTTACTTGTTATTTAAGTATTCTAAACATTAAATGTGTGATTCCTGCTTCTCTCTCTCCGCCTCTCAGGGCGATCATCATCGACAGCCTGTCAGTGGAGAGGAATCACGTCTTGGTTCGTGTTCATGTGGTCGGAGGTCCGTCTGAGAGGCGGCTTCCCTCTCGAGCCCTGGAAGAGGTCAGCTTCCTACATTGTCTTTTTTCACACCAACATGAAAAGTTTGGCCTGATTTCCAACATCTGATTTTACTGTATTGGCTGATAAGCGTTAATATATGAAAATATCTTAGTAAACTAACTTAGAAGCAACTTTTCAGCAAGATATAGGAGCTTGCTTTAAAGTCTAATTCATTAATACTGGAAAAAAAATATTAGTTTCCACTGACAGATTTTTTTTCACTTGTAACAAAATTTTTTTCCCATGTTAAAAGTGAAATAATCTTGCAGGTTTTCAACAATCTTAGGAAATTATGTATTTAAAACAAGCTGAAAAGTTACTTGTTAGTTGTGTCCTATATACTGAGAGATTTGTACTAGAAACTGGACCAAAAATACTTGGTAATATTTTCTGTTTTTGCAGTGCACTGTTTTCCTCTGTGAAGTCTATGTATTCAAGGTTTAATAGTGCAATGATTATTTTAGCTATTGATTATTCCATCAATTATTCTGATGATTAATAAGTCAAACTGATTACAAAAATAACAGATTCTGCAAGTTTTTAATTTAACTACTCAAACATTTTTATACAATATTAGAGATAAAATATGTAAATAAATGTAAAATATAAGAACTTTTATTCTTTCTTTTAAATAAAGAATATAAACATTTTATTGCCTAAAATAATATAACATTCCTTTAATAAATTTTAACCAAGTGAAGCTAAAACTTGAAGAGTTTTGGGTAATTTAAGATAAAATGCACAATTTGTTTTAAATAACTGAGTTTTGGCTTAACTGCTTTGACTATGTTTTCAAAAAATCAACTTTTTTTTTGCGTCTGTGTACTCAGGTTAACGATTAATCGGTGACTAAATTAGTTGATGATTATTTGAATAATCAGTTCATCACGATTAATCGTTTCTTCCCTAATTTTATATCCTAAAATTGGCCTTAAAATCCTCTATAATGACTTTAACGAACCTCTGGCAGCTTCACCGAATAGCTGGATTTATTCTTTTATTAAATTACAAACAGAAAAACTCTACTAATTAGATGATTAGCTACACTGGATTTAATTTAGCGATAGCAGAATAAAAGGGGCTCCATTTTTCAACCCTGCTTGTAAAAAATTAATAAAAAGCATGTATCACTTTACTTCCACATAGGAGTTTTGTTCCACTTCATCACATAAAATCTTAAAAAGTTTAAGAGTTTTTAAAAACATTGAGAGAAGTTTCTGAAGGCTAATGTAAAAACTTTTCACTGAACTGGAGACCTTTTCCTTCCTCTTAATCCTTCCTTTCATTAATAATGATCAACAAAAGTATTTCATTTTTGATTCTCACATTTGAAGCATTAACCTTTCTCCGTATTTCCATTCTGCCCTTGTGCTGCTGCTGTTACAAATGAAAAGAGCGAACTGATAACCAGGCGGCCGCCGTCGTCCTTTGAAGCATGCAGCCTTATTTATTCAGCAAGCTCCAGGATTTATATCAATTATTTAGGTGTTGTTTATGCTGAGCCCAAACAGGAACTCATTTATGCTGAGGTCAAGGAAATTATATACATAAAAAATTATTTCCAAAGGAGAGAGTGGAAATTAGTTTAGAGACTGTTATGTTTGTCTGCTTAAAACCTCCAAAGCAAATGAGAAAAATCCATCCATGAGTGCACAAGAAAACAAAATCTATACATATGTGCGTGTATATGCAACTAATGATTAATTGAGGAATTAATTAGTCTCAACGATTAATTGATTAATCAGACATAAAATTGGCATATTGTGCAGATTATTTATTTAACATGTTGAGCATTTTTTACACAATATTAGAAATAAATAAAAAAATGCAAATGGGCAAACAATTCAATTATTTTTTGTTAATACAAAAATAAAAAGATGATTGCCTGGAATGCAATAAAACAGCATTCCTTTGGTGTACGCTTGATTATTTGTGGCAAAGGATGCAACTGTAGCTAAGAAAATACTGCCCACTAATCTGTTTATTTTTTGGATTAATTATTGGACAAAGTGCTTAATATATATTTTTGTATTGAGTTTGAATCAGGTGAGGCTAAAAACGTCACTTGATGAGTTTTGAGTAGAGAAGATTTCCAAACAAATAAGGTTTTTAAATGCAAAATTTTTATTTTTTTGTATTGTTTCGAAATTATTACTTTCTAACTGTTTTGTTCTTTCAGCAAATTATCTTTTTATCGAGCCTGTGTACTCCAGTTAACGATTAATCAATTACTAAATTAGTTGGCAATCATTTCAGTAATCGATTAATCACGATTAACTTGATTAATCATTTCAGCCTTTACTGTTGTACCATTGGAACTAGAACATTTTTATCAATACTCAAGAATTATTGACATAAAACAAGCAACTATTTCTTGATGAAAAGTTTTTTCTAAGTTAGTTTTTTCTTATTTCAAGTGCAAAAAATGGAAAACTGGACAGAAATACTTAGTACGATTTTGTGTTTTTTGCACAAATGTTGAGCCACAATTCAAAAGCAATATCTGATTTTTATTGGATAATTTTCAGCAAATTTATATTTAAGATATTTGTTGTTCAAGTTATTTCAGTGACAATTCTGGGCTTTTATTAACAGAAAAACAATAATTTTATCTGTATAGACGCAAACAGAAGCTTGAAACACTGAGTTACTTCAGTCACAAAACTTCACCAAGTCTCCAATTCAGATCATTTCTAGCCTAAAAGCAACATACTGAATGTCTGCAATCATCGGCGCCTTTCTGAAAAACATCGTTTCCAAACTTTTTCAAACGATTGCGTCATCTGCCAGGAAAATTAATGAATTGACTTTCTGAACCTCATTAACATCAGGAGCATATTGTGTTGGTAAGTCACCCACTGAGCTCAGTCAAAAACAAAATATAACTTCTGCACTGAATGAGAAATGATGAAAAGTATTACAAAATCAACATTTTTTTTGCACTTTTACCAGATGTCAGCACTAGCGAAAAGCCTCAGCAAAAAAAAAAAAAAAAAAAAGAAGTAAAACCTCGGAAGCTATTGTCTCTAAGCTCTGATATTAAACAGGCTTTGACCAGGAAAAGTTTTTCTAATCAGAATGAAGAAAGACCTTATGTCCTGGTGGGCAAAAGGTGAAATATTTAAATCATTTTAATATATTTGTGACATTAGAAATGTGTATTTTTCTCTCTCTTTGGTCCAGGGAGAACTTCCTTACTCTTGGCCGATGTTTCTAAGCTACCCTCCTCCGTCCTGCTATGCTCCAGCCTTACAGGTCAAAAACGACACACAAGGTAAGAGAAACATCATCAGTTTCTGCAATTAAAAGTTTTTAAATCACTTTAAGGGTTTTACTTATGTTTTCCTTGCATTTAATCATATTTTTTGCGTACTTTTATTTGTCCTCAGAATGTGAGATTAGTGCATTTCTGGCTTCATCCAAAGAGCCGAGAGGTGCGGAGAGTTGGTTGGAGATCTGCCGAAGACATTTCTGCAAAGCCATAAAATCAAAACCCAACACTTTAACTGGGAAAGGTGAGTTACTGGATCAATTTGGTGTCGTCCATTCAGTAGTTTCTAACGTGGTGTTTAGTTTTAGGGAAAATAATTAAGCTTGTTTCTAGTGCAAATAAATAAATTCACTTGAAATGAGACAAAACTAATGTACGAGTAACTTTCCAACAAGATCTTGTTTTAGGTAAATAATTCCATAATATTGATGAATTAGTGGAATTAGTACTTTTTCATCAGTATTAAGGGATTATTGGCTTAAAACAAGCTTTTATTTCTTGCTGAAAAGTTACCTCAACTTTTTATACTTTCATTTGCGTTTCTACTGCTTATAAAACAACCCATGTACTGAAAAAGGAACATCCAAGTGTCTTTTGGCGTCTAGAAAACAAGCCATTTCAAAATCCTCCAGATTGTGAAGTCACACTGCCCCGTTACCAAGCAACCCAAGCTGAGCTCCAGCTGTACAATGGCTGCTGGAAAAAACAAGTGTTTTGTTGTTGACTTATCATCCAGAAGCCACTGGTCGCATTCTTGTTGGTTGTGTAGGGACTATTACTGTTACAAGTTAGTTTTCTAAACTACAGAAAAGTAATCGTTGGGATGCACAAATATGGAAATTTGAGCCGATGTTGATATCCGATAGTGACACTGCTGTTATGGTAGAATTTACCAATACATTATTTTATAAATATATTATTCGATTACTTGATTAATCATCAGAATAATCGATAGAATACTGAATTACTGAAATATTTGTTTACAACAGCCCTAAAGTTAATGTTTTATGAGCCATTTCAAAAATCTCCTGATTCTTAAGTCGCATTCCAAAGGCTGCACTGTTTCCTAGCAACCCCAGGGAAGTGCAGCCCTGTTACCTAGCAACTCAGGCTGAGCTCCAGCACATTTGGTCAGCTGTACAAAGTGGTTTCTTGTTAACTTGCCATCCAGAAACCACTTGCTGCATTATTGTTGGTTGTTCAGGAGGCTCTACTAATGCTTTTCAAAGATGTATGGTTGTATAATTACGCATCTGTTCAGCCATTTTCACGTGAGAGTGTAAGCGTTGAGTTGGGGGCGTGACCAGCAGCAGCTTATTTGGATTTAAGTGGCAACAGGTTCATTCTCTAAATACTATTTTGTGTAAAAAATGTAATAAATATATATTCTGCACTGCCCATAGATCTATGCTAGCCTGTTTAAGGAAGCATAAGAGGTCACTTTTAAAAGAATCCAGTCAGATAAGTTAAATAAGTCCTTATTTTTTATCCTAAACGTGCTGAATCAGAATGCCTGTAATGTTTGAGAATCTCTTCTCAAACATTACAAAAATCTGAAGCGCCGCCTTCGTCTTTAATAACTCATCATCGCTGTCATTGACTGACGCTTTTTAAATTGCACCTACACTTACTTTCCTCATATAGGAGTAAATAGCTGTGATTGACGAAAGACAAAAATACATTCAGATGAAGCATCAGAACCTGATTACTCCCTTTCATCAGAACACGCTGGAAATTGCCTAGAAAATCATCCACTGTGGGGCTCATTTGAGGCTTTTCAGAGGAAAAAAAATAAATTATGATGATGATTTATTATCTTTTAAGCTTCCCTCAGCTGCAGAGAGGAGGTTTTGTTTGACTTGTCAATAACCACACAAAACCTGACACTTTCTTTTCAAGAAACGCCCAAGAAAGGGAAATTGTTGCAGTTAGCGTTTCCAGCTAAATACCTTAAAGAATATACTTTTAAAAATATAATTTCTTCCTGTTTTGTTTTTCCTTTGGGAGACAAAAATGACTCACTCAATACAGCAGCTTTCATCAAAACGGCTTTATCCATTTCATGCTCAGCAGCTCTCTCTCTTGTCAGCTTATTGATTTCTTAATTGGTCTCCTGCAACAGCGTTTCAATGAGAAGCATTCAGTCGTGCCTGGATTCGCTGACTGCTCTCTGCTCGCGGTTATGATCATCAACCGCCGTCTCCTCAGCTGACAGCTGGGAAATGATCATAATTACACTCTCCTGTGTTTACAAAATATCCTGCGATTCGCTCAGTATGTTTATTTAGCAGCGTAGGAATAAAGGTCCACCTGCTACCAGGTGAAAGATTGAAACTATTTTACTTTTGTTTTCTACTTCGTGGTGACCGATTGGCTTTTAATCAATAGCTTGATTATTAATAATGTAGCAAACTAAGCAAAACATGATGTGCAAACTTTTGGCCAGAGCAAACTTTTTTGTGTTTTTTTTATTTTATCTGCTCAATAAAAGAACGAAAAAATCAGAGAATTTTATTGGAATTAAATAGAATTATAGTATGGATCGGTAAATTATTGCGGGCCCACAGTTTCTAAAAAGTTTGGATTGTTTTCTTGGGTATTGTAAAAAAAAGAAAGTTACACTTGTTTTTTTTTAAATTGCAACACAAAAACATAATTTTTTCATGGTTAAAGGGATAAATCTGCAATAAAAACATAATTGTCTAATATTGTAATGTCTGAAAATAAAAGAAATTGGAAAAACTGAGATCTCACATCTTGCAAATGTATTATGCAACATTTGTAATATTTTAGGAAAACTATTGTTGTTATTTGAAATTTCTAACTTTTTAATGTCTTTATTTTTGATCTATTTCATTTTTTTGTAAAGAAAAAAAAAGTAGAACTTTTTGATATCATAATGTTTTTTTTCTTGTAACTATTTGAGGTCAATCCAGAAATTTCTGAGGTTTTTTTTCTTTTTCTTTGACCACAGAAGATGAAACTTTCACCAATTATTATTTTGTCTTTTATATACAAAGGTCCTAATATCGCATAGTTGGTTGTACTTAATAAAAGCCTTAAAATCATTTTATCGTAGCAGCATAAATGACAGTTTCCCCTCAATTAGAACCCATAAAGATTGTATTATTATAAACGCAAAATAATGACACAGAAATTCATTTCTCTTTGCCACTCTTCAAAATGGGAAATAGAAGAAAGCATGCTAGATAAGCAAGGCAGATGCACTGCAAAAACACAAAATCTTACCAGATGTTTTTCCTCTAGTTTCTATTGGAAATATCTTTGTACACTTGAGATAAGACAAAAAGTTACTTTACAGCAAGAAATAGGAGCTTGTTTTAAGTAAATAGTTACTTAATATTCATGATTTAATTCTCACAACTCTTACAACATGGGAAAAATGTCCTATTATAAGTTAAATAATCTACCAGTGGAACTAGAATTTATTTACTTAAAACAAGCTCCTATTTCTTGCTGAAAAGTTACTTGTAAGTTAGATTTATCTTAGTTTACATGTACTGAGATATTTGAACTAGAAGGTACTGCAGAAGTACTTGGTAAGATTTTGTTTTTGCTGATATTTATGAGGAACTGTCAGTAAAAATAGCTTCTCCCCTCAACGTGCCCACATGTAGTCAGGGTAATAATCGTATAAATGCATTTTTTGGCACCAACTTGGCTGTTTTCTGACCTCATTTATGAGAGGCTAGTTGTATGTTTTTTGCTTTTGCCATCAGTATGTCTCCCCACCTCATTTTCCTTGTCAGATCCTCAGTAACTGCGGGTGGCTTTGCCACGCAGCTCTGGGATCTGCGACTGTGAAGTAGGCAGGGTTCACTCGGGGACATTTGGGCCAGCGGAGCCATAAATTGATGAGAGTGGATGCTTGCAAAGCCGACTGAGCACGTTGCGAAAAATTGGCTTTTGTAGATGAGCCCTAATTTCCAGATTCATTTGTAAGCTGAACATTCACAAAACGCTTTGTTTGTGTTGTCCAAAAGCCAATATCTTACTCAGAGTAGAGCTGCAGCTAAGGATCACTTTAGTTATTGATTATTCTGACGATTAATTGAATGATCGACTAAAAAAAAAGACATATTCTGGGCTGCGGCTAACATTGTTTTAGTAATCAATTATTCTGGCGATTAATCGTTGAATCGGCTAAAAAAATTAACACATTCTGGGGTACAACTAGTGATTATTTTAGGAATTGATTATTCTATTAATTAATTTGTTGATTAATTACTAATTTTGTGATACAACTAACATTATTTTTATAATTGATTATTCTCATGATTAATCACCTAAAAAGTGACACGTTCTGCAGTACAACTAACAATTATTTTAGCAATTCACTATTCTATTGATTATTTTGACAATTAACCAATTAATTGGCTAAAAAATTTATACATTCTGGGATAGAACCAGTGATTATTTTAGTAAATGATTTTCCTATCAATTGTTTCTGATGATTGATTATTTGGTAAAAAAATTCATACAGTCTGTGCTGCGACTAATAATATTTTTAGTAACCAATTACTAAAAATATTAGTAATCGATTACTAATATTTTTAGTAATCAATTATTCTGACACCAGTAAGCAGAAGAAATGTATTGATTACTAAATTATCTGACTATTCATCACGATTAATCGTTTCAGTCTTAATCCAAAGCTGAATTCAGCCTCTGTCTTACTCGGGAGTCGGCTTTTGGGAATGTAAAACAGGTTTATTTTAGTCTGAATAATACATTTAACTTCTAATCTGATATTTATTAAAGTTATCTTTGCTTGAATGGTTATTTATGAATCAGATTTTTCTCTGCAGTGCTGGCTGACCTTCTGGAGAAAGTTGTGCTCCATTTATCCAGCTCTGCCTCTGGAAGCTTCTTCTCTCCGGCTCAGTACAAAGGTCAGAGAGGAACCGACTCATTTTCTTTTTCATGTTGTCAAATGAAAATCACTGAAGGCCTTTTGGTGCAAACTGTTACGTAACCAGTAAAGTAAAAGCTTTTGCGTAATTTGTCCTGCGATCTTGAAAATATACATAATCTAACACCAAACTATACAGAAGATGCACATTATTTAAGTTTGTTAGTGTTATGCAGTGTTTGGAATGCCAGTGGTTTTTTTTTAGTATGAGAACATTCAAAGATCTGGGCAGCAACGTAATAAAATGTAGCCTTGCAAAACTTTTAGCATGTTGCAAACCTCCATCAACACAAGTAGTGAATAACTGAAGTGGGTGGAAAATGGTAGTTTTTAAGTATTTTATTTTATTTTTTACACATTCAAGTCTGAAAGATGCGACACGCAGGGCTGAACGATTAATCGAATTAATTGTGATTAATCGATTTTTGAAATACAGTAATCAATTCAACTAAAGGTAAATGCATGGATGAGTTTCTCTAGATCTTGTTGGGACATTATTCCTCTAAGTCTGGAAATGTTCTTCAGGTGATGAAAGGCCGACTTGGAAACTGTCTTTATGTGGCTCTGAAGGTTCAGGTCAAAGTTCATCACCACATCCAGATTTCAGGCCTGATCTCCAGTTTCAAGCTGTAATAACTGAAACTCTTTGCTGGCTCTAATTGATTCTTGTTCCTTTTTATGTCCAAAAATAGTTTTGTTATATTCGCTGGACAAAGTTATGGCACCTCCACACATTTATTTGTTCTACTCATAAGTTTCTGAATGGATTCATCATCACCCGGTGACAGTAATGTAGAGCTGCGCATCGTCTGCATAATGAGATACTAACTTACCTCGTTATTTGTTATAATCTGTGATCATATAGATATGAAATCAGAGGGGGCAAAGATACATCCTTGGGGAACCCCACATGTGTTAGTAATGAGGCAAAATCTGGAAATATGAGGAAAGTACAAATACTTTTACGAGTCGCCAAGTTTTTTTATGGTCAGCCTGACATCAGGAGTTTTTCCTCTACTGTAAAAAACTCCCCTGCAGTAACAGTGAAATAACCTAAAAGCTAGGAATTGGTATGTTTTTCAGTGTCATGTCGGTGTCCCTGCGGATTCACCGACATGGAGGAAAAAAATCCTTCACACTTTGAGAGCGTTTTCCCTCCGCAGGTCAAAATATGTTTGGTTTCACAAGTCTAACAAGCGAACTGTGTCAGCAGGTTGGCGTGTTTGGTAGCCAGAGGGCTAAACAAGCTCCTCCGACTGACGCTAGACAGAAAGATTCGGAGCTAATTAGTGAATACCCAGAAAATGTTGGAGACTGTAATCTTTCCTGAAGGTAAAGCGCTAATTGCTTTACCTTTATTCGCCCTAATTAAAATGTGTTTTGCAACATGTAGTGAAAGCATGCTGCAGTATCCTGTCAGTTTCAACTTGGGAACATTTGTCACTTTTCTGGAACAACATTATGTGTTACAAATATTCTGCATAATATCAAACTAAAATAAAATCAGCTGCCCAGTAGTGTCAAGTTGGTAATTAAGCTTTTCAAGCTTTTCGTAAAACTCTAGGAATTTTGCAAAAGTGTTGCATATGAATATTATAACATGGTTTTAATTACAAATTTCTATTTGATAGTGACTGAGACAGTAACTAATATGTTCCGTTAAACTGAGGTAAGTGTTAAGTAGTTTGTTCTTGGTTATGTGTGCACACTCTTTCTCTTGTCCTATTGATTGTTTTCTTGTTTTTAAAAACTTGTTTGAAATAAATGAAAAATGAAATGAGGTGATTTTGTAAAACTGCACAGTCAAAACTTAAATCCCAGAGTCACATTTGCATCATTTATAAATGTTGCAGTTCAAACTGAATATTTACCGTAAGCTATAGGATAAATGTTGTTTACAGGTACATTATTATTAATTATTATAATATTTAATATTATTTTCTGGACCCTTTACAAACGGAGGGAAATATTCCAAGCCTTTATTTCTTGTAATGTTGATGATTTTGCCTTGAAGGTGAAAATCCAAGATTTTGTCTTTCAGAAAATACAATATTGCAAAAAAAAAAACCTCATGGTGTTTCACTTTAATTAGCTTGTTAAATTAAAACACAAAAGTCATTGCTAAAGAAGCTGAATGGTCACAGAGTTCTGCATCAAAGCACATTCATAGAAAGTTAAGTGGAAGGAAAAAGTGTGGTTGGAAAAGATTGGAATTTTAGTGAATAAATGATGGTACAACTATTTAAACTTCCTAATTAGACTAAGTATAATTATGCTATACAGCTGGCTCTTGGTAAAGTATTATTTGAGTTTTTGAGATGCTAATTAGCAGCTAATAGTTTTAGAAAAACAAAAACAAACTAAATAAACCACATTGTTGCCACGGTAACTGTCCGGAAGTAACAGACCAGAGGGAATAACTGTTCAAAAAGCAATGCTTCAATTTAAAAAAATCATGAACAAAATCTACAAATCTGAATTAATCCTGTATTTTAATTATTTAAAAAAATAAACTATTAATTCTTTGAGTTTTTTTGGTCCGATTGCAGGGGAAAAATCCACACAGTTTCCTCCAGCTCGGTCGTCTTCAAATCAATTTTAAGGCAGTTTATCGTTGTGCATAATGCGTGAATACATTTTCCTCCAAGCCCTTAAATTCTGCTGGATTCATTATTTTCAATATTACTTTCTTAATTTATCTGAAGAGCCCAGATAAAGTCTGGGGACGTCCTGAACGCTGCAGGTTGCTGATATTACTCTTCATGAGTTCTGCAGTGAACAACTAGAAATGTTTGTCGCTACTAATATAAGAGATGAATTCCCTGCAACACCTCTCATGGTGGCGCCTTTAAGCAAAAGTTTAATATCTGTTATTTGGGTTATTACAAATGGTAAACTAGACTCTGGGCGCAAAGCGCTGAGCGGGGATGGAAACATCGAGAGGATTTGTCTCCATTAGACGGTAATTGCCATCAGTGTGAGGTTCTCAGAGATGTTAATATGTGAGGAAGGAAACAAAAAATTCTCCAAATTAATACCAGATTTGATAGCGTGTGATTAATGCTCTGCTTCCTGATGGAAACGGCATCGAATGATCGCTTTGAGATGTAAATTCCAGCCAACATTTTATCTTTTTATCGCTGTTTTTCCGCTGAAGAATTGGATTTGAGGTTTGTGCTGCTGTTTCCGTCGTCTGGATGATTGTTTTCCATATTAATTGCTAAAAATCTCCTCATCATCCGACTATAAACTGTCTGCAAATGATTCATTTGCACTGATATTATTATATTTCCCAAAAGCCAGGATGTGGTTGTAACTTTTTTCCCCGTTTATTGTCTGATTACTGAAGTTGCCAGACCATTAAACCTGAATTTCCAAAATCTAATATGTTTCAATGATTATACCTCTTAATAAGAACAGTTTTGTTTTTACATTCAGACTCTGCAGGAGATTGAATGCTTGTTGTGTTGCTCTGTTAGAAACTATTATACCTGGAAAAAAGTAATCTTGTGATAAAAACGATTCATGTGGAGGAGAAATTAGTAATTAAATTTTTTCTCCTCGTCTCTGAAATCAACGCTACACGGAAACCTCAAAGTGCCGCTGTGAAATTACCTGATGCTACGCTACGTCGCTAACATCACAGCTAAGGCGGCTCAAGGTGCTTCACGTTATAAAAACTGAAAATTACAAAGCTATAAAATAACACCAAGAATTAAACAGACCATGATAATCAATGCACATCAAATATATTGATTATGGTTCAATCAACTCTAAACAGGTTTTAAGTTTGGATTTAAAGGAACTCTAGTGTTTCAGCTGTTTTGTAGTTTTCTAGAAGTTTGTTCCAGATTTGTGGTGCATAGAAGCTGAATGCTACTTCTCCATGTTTGGTCCTGGTTCTGGTGATGCAGAGCAGAACCAGAAGACCCGAGAGGTTCTGGAAGGTTGATACAACAACAGCAGGACTTTAAGCAGTTCAGTGATTTGTAAACTAACAATAGTGTCTTAAAGTCGTCTCTCTCTCTCTCAGTGTAGGGGCTTTAGAACTTGGTTTTAGTCAGAACCCGAGCAGCAAGGGTTCTGGATCAGCTGCAGCTGGACGATTGATTTTTAATTTCTTTTTTAGTGAGGACACTGTTGCAGTAATCAATGTGACTAAAGATAAACGCATGGTTGAGTTTCTCTAACGCTGAGACATTAGTCCTTTAATCCTGGAAATGTTCGTCGGCTCACAGAAGGCCGACTTTGCAACCGTCTTTATGTGACTCTGAAGGTTCAGGTCTGGTCTCTGTTTTCCAGAGACCAGCGGCTGAAGCTGGCCGCTGACTCTACATCGCTCCTCTTTAGGTACAAAGATAATGACTTCAGTTTTGTTTCTGTTCAGCTGGAGAAAGTTTTTTCACGTCCACACATTTATCTGTTCGGTGATTGGCTGGTTCACCTGGTGACATCATGACGTAGAGCTGGGTATCATCTGCATAGTCAACTCTGTCGTTCATCACGGTCAAAAAGCTCCCTGATAGGAGGAAAAGTTTTCTTCTGAATATTCCTGTTGAACTCGGTGTGACTCTCATTTGTATTTGAACTGTTTTGTTGTTGCAGCAGAGGAGAAAAACGTGAAAAATGTTGCGTTATCGTCTGTGGAGCAGCTGGGAATCCAAACATGCTTCAGGTACGTGGAATAAGACGTTTAATTATTGTAAAGAAACTGCTGGATGTCGTTGAGTTTTGAGTAGGGCTGAAGCGATTAATCGGGGCTAATAAATTAATCAAATAATCATCAGAATGTCGCTGCATGGTTGACTTTTTCCACAATATCCTAGTTTTCTTAGACGCTAATTTTCATCATCTGTAAACAATATTCAGCAAATTTACAAGAAATTATGAATTATTTAACAGTTGTTAAAAAGACTTTATTGCATTTTTCTAAATATTTTGCTAAAGAAATTCCGTCCTCTTCCAGTTTTTGTCACATTTATAGTTCTTAAACTGTAGATTTGAATATCAGGGAGCAGTTTTTATTTTGTAGCCATTTCCTGACGCACATGTCGTATTATTGAATGTTTTTGCCGTTTTGATGAGAAATTACTGTTGATTTAGTCACACCGGTTATAGATTCAAATGAAAAAATTCAACAAAATGTGTTTATTTTTCAGAACATAGCAGGATTTATTGTGCTCTAAATTTATTTTCATTAGTTAAACTGTGGAGTGGTTTTAAGGAGACCTTCTGGGTGTTGCTTGCCAGGTGACTTTTATACGATCTGGCATCAGGGATTATGGAGGCTGAAATAAAATAAAAGCTCTGAAAACTGTTGAGACTTTCACAGTAATTCACTTTGATCTTTGGTCTTTCGGAACAGTGGGGAAATAAAAATGCGGTTCTGATGAAAAGCTGGAGAAGCGGAGTAGCAAAAATTCACCAGAGGATTTCAGTGCCGGTGTGGATGTGATGTTTGTGTTGCCAGGTATGGCTGCTACCTCCAGGTACTACAGGAAGACGCAGAGAGCGACTTGGAGCTGCTGATGAAACACATGAAGAACTTCCTGTCGACACAGAGAGTGAAGACTTCATCGGCTCTTGGTATCCTTTAAAACTGTACAAATTAACAATGTTCTAGGCTTTTCTGGAGAAAAAAATGTCTCTGTTGCCAGTTTGTTTAACCGCTTCGTTGAACAGGTTAGCATAGATCTGTGGTCTAAACAAAACCTGATCGTTAAATATTTTTACACAAAATCCTTCTTGGATAATGAGATTTGAGCTGTTTTAGGACGTCTTGTCGCTTTAAATCCAAATAAGCTGCTGCTGGTCGCGCCCCCAACTCAACGTTTACACTCACACGTGAAAACGGCTGCAAACAGATATGCAAGCACACAATCGTACATCTTTGAAAAGCAGAAGTGGAGCCTCCTGCACAACCAACAAGAATGCAACAGAACACTTTGTGCAGCGCATACAGCGGTAAAACCAACTGACCAAATGTGCTGGAGCTCAGCTTGGGTTGCTAGGTAACAGGGCTTTGCCGTCGCTGTGGTTGCTAGGTAACAGTGAAGCCTTTGGAATGTGACTTAACAATCAGAAGATTTTTGAAACGGCTCATAAAACATTAGCTTATTGCAGAAAAAAACAGCTTGGCGGGATTTTTTTAGCGGTTGGACTGATTTTAGAAACAGCTGAGACCCAAATGGACGTACGAAAACATGCAAAACCTGAATTTTTCATTTTAGATCCCCTTAAATAGTTTCTTCCTTCTATTTTTTAGCCATTCTGATGGTTTGAGACACTTTTGGCTCATAGTTGATTCAGTACATTCAGCCCACATCATCACACCTCCATCACTGTGCCGGATGGTTGCTGAAATATCTCTACTCATCTGTTTAAAGAACATTGGTCCAAAAGTCTTCAGGTTCATTTAGATTTATCTTTATGAACATTATCTGTGCTCCTTTATTCGAGAAGAAGAGTTTTTCACCTTCAACCCGTCCAAACAGACCATCCCTGTTTAGTCTTTTCTTGAACTAGACCGTCCATTAACCACGTTAACCTTGAAATCTCATTATTAAACAACAACATCTCATACTGAAAACTAGAGTCTGATGTTCCTGTGGTGCTGATAACGCCAGCGACCCCCCTGTTGACAGAGATAAGGTCAGCCTCTGTCTGATCAACACAATACACTTTATCTTCCATCTGTGGCTCCAGGAGCTCAGCCTCCTTTTTGTCCCAAATGACGCCCGGTAGCCACATCTCTCCTCTAGTCTCCTTTACAAAATGGACAAAAGAAAACACAGAGATAAAGGATCCTGACAAGTGGGCAGAGCTGGTAGAAACCAGAGTTTATATTAGTTTTATTTTTATTTTGTTGTGACGTTTTATTTGTCTAATTCAGTTAGTTTGAATTAGTTTTTAGAGTGTGTTTGTCAGTTTTTTATTACTTATTGGTTTTATATTGTTTAGTTTTTTCATACTTTGGTTCATTTTTAGGTTAAAGTGTTGTGATTATGTTTGCATTGATTAGGTAATAAATACTCAATAGGAGATTCTGTAAAAATGAACAACTGACTGTGTTGTAATTTGCTGACAGTTGACATAAACTGCTTGTTTTAGGGGGGAAAAAAATCAATTTTGCATCAGTTTGAAAGGCTATTAAGTAGAAAATAAGTTTATAATTTCAGATTGTTTTAGTTTTTTAAAAACACAATATTGTTAAAGTTAGGTATATTTTTTCCCTATTAATTACAATTTTTATTTATTCCTGTTAAGGAAAATGTTCTCAATTTCAGTTTTCATTAGTTTTAGTTGACTTCAATAACTTTGGTAGTAACTAGTTATATTTACTCAATTACATTTATTTGAGTAACTTTATGGAAAAAAAAAATACTTTTAGGAGTATTTTTACTATGCTATATTTTAACGTGGGTAATTTTTTATGAATGAAAAACAAAAATGGACCAGACACAAACACACACCTGCAGTTTAAAGTTTTGTACTGAAAAAAAAATCAAAAAAGGTTTCTTTTGTAATTATGTTATTTACATGAATTGTTTTCAGCTTGATTTTTAAAATACAAACATTTCCACATAACTTAATATTTTGGTTTGCTTGACGATATAGTTTTTAAATATTTTTTAAGTGATCAGTTATTCTGTACTTGAGTAACTTTACTACTATTATTTCTTGGACTTTGTACTTTTGAGTACAATTTTTGGGAACTAAACCGACTATAAAGTGATAAGGCTGAAATTTGAGCTTCTACTCATTTAAAAACCCTTAATATACATTTTTAATTCACTTTAAATATGTACTCACTGCGGTTTTAAAATGTTCTGTGTTTTATGAATTAAAACAAAGCAACATTTTTAAAATCTCCACAAACTCAAATGACTTCAGCAGGAGTTTGAAATGAGGAAACAAAAAGTAACTCTGTAAATTAGCGGTAAAGAAGTAGTTTAATGAATTTTCTCTGTTGCTGCCTGGCAGTAGATCAAAATAGGTTTTCTCCCCTCTGGGACGCTGCTTTATTTATGATTCCTTATTTAAAAATGATGTCTTGACAGAGTTCATTACGAATTTATAACGGTTGTCTGTCAATGAGATTCAAAGAGCATTCATTTGTTGCAGGACTGGACCAACAAACGGCTGATTTCTGTTTAAATTCAGGTGTTTTCTCTTTAAACCAGAACCGTCATTTATATTTGTTTTTGTAGAAAACAAATCTTTCTCCTAGTTCATCAAAGAAAAGAATCGTTTCACCAGAGAGATTTTAATTAACAAGAGATTTCTGCAGAAGTTGCTGAAGTTTTCTCTTTAACTAGATGTCAAACGGCATCGCATGATGAACCACGCTTTAAATGAAATATATTCCAACCTATTAATTTAAAACAATGCCACAGTGATTTTCTGTCATTTTAAAAAAACAAAACCTGCATGTTAATAAATGCCAGATGCATAAAACATGAGGCATAGCTCTGAGTCATGGCGACTCTTCACATTTCAGCAACCGAAATCTATCCTCCCATGTATCTGACATTTTAACCAGCCATCAGAACAGATGGCGCTCTCAGCAGGCGCTCACATTCATGTAAATGTGCAGCTGGATAAACGAATTTTAAGGAATTTCCTCAGTAAATAATAGACAATTGGACTGTTGTAGAAAACCTCCTTGAGTTTTTTGTTTTAGGAATGTGATTATCATAAATATGATTAAAATTCAGTGTATTAGTTTAGGGATTTGACATTTTTTTACCCCAATTTTAACCTTTTTGTAAACTAGTCTCCAAACATTTTGAATCGACAGGTTGAAACACTCGTATTGTTGTTTTTAAATTAAAAACACAAAATATTTTTGGGCAGTTTTTCTCTCCATTTTTCTAAAAAAAACCCAAAACCTTACCAAGTATTTTTGGTCCAGTTTCTAGTGCAAATATCTCAGTTCACTTGTAATGAGACAAACTAACTTACAAGTGACTTTTCAGAAAGATATCAGAGCTCGTTTTAAGTAAATAATTTCTTAATATTGGTTCAACTGGCAGATTATTTCACTTATAACATGGGAAAAATGTTTTATAATAAGTGAAATAATCGGCCAGTGAGACTAGCATTTTCTCATTAATATTAAGGAGATATTTATTTAAAACAAGCCTCTGCTACTTGCTGAAAAGTCACTTGTTTTAAGTGTACTAGGAAATTTGCACTAGAAACTATACAAAAATACTTGGTAAGGTTTTGTGTTTTTGCAATTACTGTAGGACTTTTAAACTTTTAAATTTTTGAATTCAAATTGCTAATGTTACCAGAGCAATATTTTTTTAAGTTTATTCTCTCAGTATATGTGGTAATATTCAAGTAAGGTTTATTTGTTTAGTTACATTTCAGTAGTTTAAAGTGTTTACAGCATAAAAACATCATACAGTAATTAATTTAAACTAAACATTACTTTTTGTTATTTTGTCCAGTTATTAAGAATCAAGAGATAAAGATCATTTTTCTGATGGGATTTTATCTTCAGCAGAGCCGGTTTACCTGAATTGGTAAAAGATAATTCTTCAAATTGCGGTAACTTCGGACGGGATAAATCTGAGGTTCGGGTCGTTTCCTGAGATTCAGTCGGACACTTTAGTTATTTTCTACCAGCAGGATCAAAATATCTAAACTGAAAATTGCCGATGTGATATTTAAATTCTGGGGAGTGTGTTTAGAACCCATAATGTGACGGCAAAAAATGTTATTTTAATACAATTATTTAATACTTTGCTGTAACATATACATGTACTTATGGAGCGGGTGTATTTGTGAGCTACCTGTCTGTATTTTCCTGCTGTTTTAAAGATGCAGTCTTGATGATTTTGTTGGTTTTCCAGCCTTGACTTGGTTCTGCAGTGACTCTGCAGGACGGGTATCCGGGCCACGACTGGCTGGCCTCCACAGTTTTCCTCATCATGGCAGGAAACGTGGAGCGATCTTTGCATCTGCTGCTCAACCTCTCCTGCCAGCTTTCGTCTGCGTTCATCTGGCCTGCAAGGATTCATGCATCTGTACGGAGAAAGAACAATGCTTTTAATCTAAATTAATTATTTCAAACAGGCTTTAAAAACAAGTAACCAGCAGGACAAGAGAAAACATCTCCATACATAAGCAGAAACAAATGGCTCTAACTTTCTGTTTAAAGAAATAAGAAGAAATTAACACTTATTTAATCCCACCTTTCACCTGAATTTAATGAAACATATCACTTAAACTCAGTAATTATCAGAAATATGTATTTAAAAACAGGTTATGGCGTTTAACGCCTGTTCAGTTTACTGCTCTAAAAACCCAACAGATAAATTATTTAAAAAAAAGAAAAATGCAAGATGGCGGCCATTTTTCAAGATGGCCACCATGGTTGTCATAGAAAAAAAAATTTTGCACTAAAATCACCAATTAGGTGATTGTGTTTGGTGTCAAATCATAACCTACAGATTATTTAATATATTTTGTTGATATTTTTTTCTTTTTCTGGTGGACATTTTTCAAAATGGCTGCCATGGTTGGAATAGAGAATATATGTTTGCCCTAAAATCGGCAGTAGTTGTTGCCAGTGGTGAGCAAAGCTAACCAAAAGGTTTGGTTCACTAACCAGTAATTCAATAAACAAGAATCTTAGTTACGCTAACACTAAACCACTAAACTCGTAAAGAAATTAGCGGAAGCTAACGCTAGCCATTAGGGCTAATGATGTGAGGCTCACAAACTGGAAGTTTCCATTTTGATATCTAATTTTGGTACATTTTATTGCCTTAAAATTGTATGCATAAGATGACCAAAGTCGAAAATGTATGATGTGACAAATGAATCACATGGCAATAATTGGTTTAAAAGGCTCAAAAACGGCGGCCATCTTGAAAAATGTCCACCATCCTGAAATACAAGTGGCTTGCGATTTTTTTGTTTTGTTTTTTTTTTGCTCATTTTCACACTTGAAAGATTCTTACCGTAATATATGGTGCATTATGTAGATTGTAATATAATTTCCAAACCAACAAGTTGCTACAGAAAAAAAAATTCCCTTTTTTTTAACATGTTTATAACAGAAAATGCCAAACAGAGAAAAGTGACTGAAAGCTGTGAATGGAAAAATGACAAATCAAACATTAAAAGGAAAATATTGCCTCAGGGGAATAATCACACAGTGTTAAATAGTAGAGGAAAATCTGCTTTTATCATCCCAACCTTTCCTCCTGTCCACCACTGCGACGCTCCATTGCCACTTTGGAAACACAATAGTCTATTTAAACTTGACAAACGAAGAGGAAAATGTATCAGAAAACATGAATGCACTCAATCCTCAGCGCTGTTTCCACATCTTTTCCTCCGTATGTTTGTCTCCACGCCGTAGTAAAACGTCTGTTGATGAGTTTAATGTGTTTTTGCTGCGGCAGGTCCACGTCCCCCAGGAAGTAGCCGAATCGGGAATCTCTCCAGTCTACTGGTGCACGGCTCATTATGTGGAGATGCTGCTGAAAGCTGAAGTCCCTCTGGTCCATTCTGCCTTCAGGATGTCTGGCTTCACTCCTTCACAGGTGAAACCTGCAGATGATTTGACGTGATGATTTGCTTTGCTTCGGTTCCTAAATGGACGGTTGGTTGGTTGGCATAGAGATCACAAAGGAACGTTAATCCAGTATTGGTCAAATTAGTTCAAAGTCCTTTTGACTGGTTTTGTTGACATTTCAACTTTAATCTTAATTTTTTTCTCTTAATTTGACTTTTTTCTCAAAATTAGTAAATGACTAAAAAAATTCATCTTTTTTTTTCCTCCGTTTTATCTTAATACACCGCCATACTTATGTATTGATCTGAAAAATATTACAACTTGATTGAAAATTGGATCACAAACATCTTCATTTGTTACATTAAAATTTGGTTTAACAAAAATCTGTCCGTCTGAAGTACTCAAAACGTTGATCCCTACTAATTTCAGCATTTTATCCTGTTAAGTTAATTCAGGATTCATGAAGGGCGTTACAGGAGAGGCTCAAGTCTTCAGCAGGAGGACAAGGAGCTTCTATTTGTCGTCTTCTGAGCTCAATCTCTTTATTCTCTTCTGACTTCATTAAATTTTAAAAGCCTTGACATTGAATCTTTTTGCTTTTTGAAATGGTAAAATAGCTTAAAGTGTCGTACCCCTTTTCATCTTTGCTTGAGTTTCATGATAATGATGCAGACAAAGCTTTTTTCCCCTGGATGGTTCTTCTGTTTTGATCCTGTCTTTGGCGTCTCAGTGGCCGGCCGCCTCGGTTCGTCTCATGTTCAGCAGGAGGGCCGTCAATAAGACTCTTCACATTCGCATCCTAGACCTGGACTCCCCATCTCTGGGCTGACAAATATGTTAACCTCCACATGTTCTCATCTCTGTTTAGACGATAATGGGCAGTTATTCAGTCTTTTACTGGACGCTGCAGCTCAGAAACGATGCGTCTTACTGCTCTGATATTTGTCCAGGAGGTTGTGTGCTTGGAGGCAGGTTTTCAGTCACACCGGATCTTTGAAGCATTACTCTCTTTTTCATTTTCGATAAACACGTTTGTGCTCAGGGTGTGAAAACTATGACATTATCAGTACATTTTACATGACAATATAAGTGTTCTGGCCATTTATGTAATGTTTGCACCTTGTAATTTAAGTTACGTTTAGATCCAAAATCTGTAGTTAATTTGTATATTTGAATTGAAATTGATTAGATTATGTTGGTAATTGGTTAGACC